>JAKOGI010000252.1:0-210000 GCA_029747015.1 Carnegiea gigantea | reverse complement strand
ACCGTCTACTCCACCGGGCCATGTAAGTGCTTCTACTCCTTTCTCCTTTTAATTTTTCATCTTCCCCCTCTTCCTCCTCCTCCTCCTCTGTGTTTCGACCACCATAGCAATGGTTTCGAGCTTTTCTTTCCTTTTTTTTTGGGGCATGAATTGGTCGCAGACAATGCCCCCGCTACAGTACCAGGCCCTTCTCCTCTTCTTTTCGCTTGTGCCTGATTGGATTCTCGAATACACCCCCCCCAAAGCCAGACTTCCTGCTTTTAATTAAAATGGCCACGGGCAGGGGGCAGGGCACTTCCATTTGCTTAATTTTTTTTTTTTTTTGGGGGTAAGTCACTTCCATTTGCTTAAAAATTAAAATCACTGTGGGCCTAATCTTATATTGAGTCTAGTTAATTTATTATTTTGGATGTAAGTATTTTTGAAGGACCTTATGTTGATTGACTATGGTATTTTTGAGAATCTCACATTCTCAGTTTTAAATTTTTAATTATATATTTTCTTGTCTAATTGATTGTGTGTTAGATGATGATGAGGAAAATCCTTAGTTCACTTTTATGAGTTATTTTGCTTTGTGTGCTATGTGTTTTATGCTTTCTTTCTATGGCTATGCTAGTTGGTGCCTTTTAAGACTTCTACTGTCTCATGGTGTGCGCTTAGAGACACTACAATGTTATGTTCTCGTATTTTATGACTATTTGCAATGTTATTCGTGGTTATCTTCTTGTTTAATCCCCTACTTAATGTCATTATCCACTTTATTTTCAAAGAAATATGGTTTAGGAATGATTTTGGAGCATTTTATAGCTAAAGTGCGCCTCGTGTCTGAAAAGCCTGCGCCTTCGCCTCGAAGCCCGCGCTCCGGGCTCCAGGACCCTTTGCGCTTTTTTGCGCCTCGGGCTTTTTTAATCTAAGACACACACACATACACACACATATATATATATGGGGACTACTCAGGTAGGATGAGCTGCTCCGGGAGATGGGTAGGATGAGTACATGCAGGTGCTGTCTGCCTCTAGCCCAGAATTGATCATCAAACATAGTATGGATGATCAATGAAACTAAAACTATTGATCACTTATTAAGGTTATAAATAGAAACGTATATTATGATTTTTAGTAGAAGTAAAGCTCATTACATCTAAAATGAAGCTCTCTCGGCTATGATTGACAATATGGTTTGTGATCAATGAACATGTTTATAATGATTGTCATAGATAGATCAATTGATCACCAAACATACTTATGATGATCACTAAAACTAGATCTATTGATCACTAAAACTAGATCTATTGATCACTAACCAATATCCTAAATAAGTACATGTATTATGATTTTGATGAAAATAAAGCCAAACCTACAAATATGAAGCCAACATTACTGTAATTAAGTGCATAGTTTATGATTGACAAACATATGTATAATGGTCACCGAACATAGCCATCATGATCAATATATAATTGTGGCATTCTACTCGCACATCGATGATATAAACATGATCACCAAACATACGTAACGCTCAAGATTGCTACAAGAAAAATCTATTGACTGCTAAGATTATAAGAAAAAAACATATATTATAAACACGATCTGTGATGGATATGTTTGGTGATTAATAGTTTTAATTTCAGTGATCAGTAGTTTCAGTTTTAGTAATCATCAACACTATGTTTGGTGATCAATTCAAAGGGAGATACAGACAGTGCTTCTATGCGCTTATCCTAATCATGCTATACTAAAATCTCATCCTACCATGGAAGTGTACCACTTTGCTGTGCATTGTGTGCAATGTTTCATGTTAGGCAGGGGTGGCAGCTTTTTGCATCCAAGTCAATGATCTTTTTGTCAATGAGTGCTACTATTCCTCAAAATTTGTTGTTGGCGCTTTTTTCAGGCTGTTCTTGAGAAACAGAGTTACATGCTGATCGGGAGGCATGACATCGAAAATTTGATGCAGCTTGATCCTGCTAATTCATGCTTATACAGCAATATAAAGGAGAATGCTTCTGATGCATATGGCATGGAGGTTGAGAAACAAATGAGTGATCTGCTGCTTAGTTTGCGGCCAATCAAGCAGGTACATTTGGCTTATGTGTTAGACCACTTTTTTTATTTTTGTCTGTTTTAGTTAATGCTTCCCCTTTCTTTGTGTCATTGTCAACAAAAGTGTTCTTTCTCTACTGTTTCCTTCTGAATGACATGCCTCCAACCTCCTCTGCTCGAAGAACTTGAAAAAAGAAAAAGGAAAAGAAAAAGAACCCTGAAAGAAAGATAGATAAGGAAGCTTGGAGAGCATGGTATTGATCCTTACACAGTCAATGCTTACAATTGAAGGGTGAGGTTGCTGGCAAGATTGACCGCTAAGGTTCCTTGTCTCTTGTTTGGATGTAGGAAAATCTAATTCGCGACGACAACAAACTTATCCTTCTGGCATCTTTGAGTGATTCGCTTGAGTATCTTGCAGATTCTATTGAAAGGTAGTTCTTTGTTTCTTCTTTCTGTAAGATGAATTGATACTAGTTATATCATGATGCCTTTCCTGAAGTAGGGCTACGTTTGCTAAAGAGATCACATTTGTATGAAAGAGATCTTCTGTACAGTGAGATCTATCTTTATCTTGTATTGGAGTCATTAAAATATATGATAATCTCTTAAAATCTTTCCGTGTGCTGATGCAAATTATTATGGGTTTTTAGAGTCCTCCATGTATGCTGATGCTTCTTCCTCAGTTGTTGAAGTTATTTCTTTCCAGTGTGATTGACGGTCGTGTTCTTTGTGTATGTCATTACTCTAGATTCATCTTAACTGAAAATGTTGAATAGAATGAATTATTCTGGTTTTTCCAAGATATTTTTGGCAGAATTGAGAAGAAAAGGGGTAGGATCTCATTGATGATGCATTGTTAAATGGTGTACAGACTAGCGAAAACATTCTCCGTGGCATGTAATGAAGTGGAAGAGGAGAGCACTAAGCAGAAAACCCCACGCCGCAATGAAGTTAGCAGCACATCAACAAAGGATCTTGCATCTTTTGCTGATGATTACAGGAAGCTTGCTATTGATTGCCTTAAGGTCTTACGCATAGAAATGCAACTGGAGACAGTCTTCCACATGCAGGTGGGTAGTGACTATTCAATTTGAATTTGGAAACTCTGAACCACCAACAGTGAAGATTGTTGGATAACTTGTCGATGGGTATAGACTGATAATACTTTGACCTTTCTGGGACTATACTCTCTGCAGGAAATGACTAATAAAGAATATTTAGATGACCAAGATGCAGAAGAACCGGATGATTTTATTGTTTCTCTCACTGCACAGGTATGTTTCCTTGTGTAAGTAATAATCAATATAATTGTCTTTTTTTTGGGGGGGGGGGTTGGTAAGTGCAAGTCACCCTTATTGGGTCCCTATCTCAGGGGTACCCAATAGGGCTTGGCGGCCTATGAGGGGAGGGGGATACCTGGGCCTGTTTGCTTGCACATAAGAATTCCAACAAGGAGAACCTGTACTTTCCAAGTTTCGAATCTGAGAAGTGGTGTCCCACAAAGCGTGCAGACGCCACTCAAGCTATGAGCTTGTTGGCAGTCAATATACTTATGCTTATCTCAGCGTGTAGTATTGAGATTTCTCTCTAGGCTTCTAATTCTGTTTCTCAACTATTTGAAAATTCACCTGTTATGTGAAAGTTAAACTATACTGGAAGCTTACATAAGAAGTGGAGGACATTGTGTTCTGCTTTTACAAGAGCCCCCTAGGATAGTATTTAAGCTTGTATGATTTTACTCGGGCAAAGGATTCACAGAATGGTATTTTGAGATTCATATTTGCCTGTAAAATGTTAAATACTTTGGATACCTAATGAGAAAATGCTGTCTACTTTTTCCATAGTTTGACAAAACCATTCGTCAAATGAGGTAGGTGATAAAACTTGTTCATTTACATTATCACAATGAAGCGATGGTGAGGGCTGGGGGGTGGAAAGTAGTGTCAGCTTTGAGTTAACTGGAGTCATGCAGTTAATAATTGATCATTTTCTCTCCGTGTTATATAATCTTAGAACTTGGCATTCTCTTATCTGGACTAAAGTTTCTGGTATTTCCTTCTTGGATGCTCAACAGATCACACGAAGGGATGAAGCAATTGCTCCTTTTGTTTCGGGGATAAGGCAAAATTACATTTTTGGTGGAATATGTGGTGTTGCAGCGAATGCTTCAATCAAGGTTTGTATACCCCCCCCACCCCCCCCGGGTTCCTGTCCCTTTCTTTCTATATTAACACTATTAGCTTGCAAGAACCTGGCATACCTGTTTTGTTATAATTGAAGTTAACTGTTATTATTCCAGGCTTTGGCTGATATAAGGTCAATAAACCTTTTTGGAGTCCAACAGATATGCCGTAATTCCATTGCCTTGGAACAGGTGGGTCCAGCTCTTAGTACATTTAGCAGTGACAAACTAGTATATAATTTGACCTCATAGTATTGTGCAACCTATCTTTCTTCTTCCTCTTCTTAGTTCCCTTGCTTTTGTTAGATTCCATCTCTCTATGTGGATTCATTGTGGCCTGTGGGTGCCCTTTCTTATGGCCGCGAATTTTGATTGATGGACTTGACTGGAATAGTGTATTATGATGAGCTACTCTCTTGAGTATTTCCCTCAGAAGTTTTATCTTGGTCTGGCTTTGTACACTACTGGCATTAGCATGTCCTGTTAATACACTTTGAACCCTTTACTTCTGAATTAGTGGATTGTGTGAAGGGAAAAATCCCTTTAGACACTCTTAATTCTGTATGTCTGTTACTCCATTGGAAGATATGAACGCATTGGTGTTGTGACAGGCACTAGCAGCCATACCTTCAATAGACAACGAAGCTGTGCAACTGAGATTAGATCGTGTACGGACTTACTATGAGCTTCTAAACATGCCATTCGAGGTGGTTATCTTGGATAATACCTAATAATAGTGTTTCAGTGCTTTTCTTATCAATCTGACGATTTTCTGGCTCTACAGGCATTACTTGCTTTTATAACAGAGCATGAGGACTTGTTTACTCCTGAAGAGTAAGTTTTGACTAAACTCATCATGCTACTCGTACAAATTGAAATATATCCAGCTGTATCTAACTATAGAAATTATTGGACAGATACGCTAATCTCTTGAAAATTGAGGTCCCTGGAAGGGACATTCCTCCTGATGCCCAGGACCGAGTATCGGAAATTTTGCAGTAGAGCCTGTACATGTTATAATGGAATGGTTTGCTAGAAACAGCTGCAACTGTGATGAGAAATACTGGTACTTCCTGCACATTCACTGCATCCCTTTCTGAAGGCACTCTGTCTAGGTGAAGTCCAGTCTGAAGGTTGCTTGAAATTGTCACTACATTGTAGATATCTTCGGCTAAGCTCTGCTGCCTTCTTGTTGATAGAAACATATTTTCGGCGGCACCCAAGTTGCTATTTATTTGTCGTTTCTTTTTGCTCGATGTTTATTTTTCTGAGTAAACCACAAGAACTTTCCCTAGCTAGGCATTGGTTGTCCACTGAGTTTTGTAATCCCTAGAATGTATTTACAGACCCTGTGAGCTATGCAAGGAGTACTTGTTCAAATTGGGTTCTAATCATTTAATGATTTGATTTGTAGTTATTCGTTGTTGAGGGAAAAACAGAGGTTGGTTTGATTCATATTACCCCCAAAACTCTCTTTATAAAAGAAATTTGAGCTGCAATGTCAACTCTGCTAATCCTTTCACTGTGTACCTGATCCTGCACAAGTTCTCTCCGATACTCTAAAGAGCAACAAATGCCGATACATTGATATCTCTTATTTATTTACAGATAGCACTTGTCTATCTTTAAATAATCATGTACCTTGAAGGTCATTGCAGAGAATGAGAGAAACATGTCTAACCAATGATACAAGTTCTGTGGATGAACTCTTTTCGTCTTTAGTTTAGAACAAATTTGGTCGGATATTCTTCTCCGGTTAGATTTGGGTTGTCTTGCTCCTGGTCACATCCAAGTTTTTGGTTCGGTTAAGGATGGCTAGTAGGCTTGCCCTCTTTCGAACAGTTCTCTGGTTCGGTTGAGTATGGTTGGTGGTCTGGCCTTATTTCAAATCTAGTGAAGTCTATTTCACTATTTGCCATTTTGCCAGGAATTCTGAAGTCTACAAATCATTGTGGTGGTCCGAGTGGAAAATGGAGATCGATTGATTTTTTTTAAACTCCTGTAATTAGTTTGGTTGATGAGACTAGCGTTATACCAAAGATTCCACGCTTTCTCGGTGTCAAACAATCCTTTTTGCAATAATGTTCAATTACAAACATGGATATTCATTTAGGCAATAATGGAATGAATGCAGCAATTTCAGAGTGTCACAAGGATTGTGAAGCCTTCTTGCCCTATTCCCCCCCCCCCCCCAAAAAAAAAGCCCCAAACAAAGAGGAATTCTTGAGAAACATAAGCTTTATTTATGGCGATATTACATGGTTTCTTGTGTACAAACAGTATAGTTACAGTAGGTTTAGTCGTTCAGAGCTACAACTTTGCATTTTGCAGCAGCCATCAGGTGAGCAAGCTTTTTGTATGCTCCCTTCACTGACCCTTTCCCATGATCACCGATGTATCCTCGGACATCGTTAACACTTCTGGGCGTTTTCCTCGCGTCAAGAACGAGAAAAATGCCTCTGATTAGCAAAACCAGTCTCAGTGCTGTGAATGAATATCTTCGAAGTTAAGAGACTCCGCGCATAGCCTAATAGAGAACAGTCGAAGCTTAAGCTTAAGCTTAGAATTCGACAAGTTCAGTGTTACTGCTTTCCTTTTGATCTTCTTTGAATCCTTCCGGTTGAACGTACTTGTAAGAGTTTGCAAAGAACAGGTACACCATGAAATCGATTGTGGTTAGAACTGCTAGCAGGAAGAAAAACCGGTCTAAATGGCCCTTGTTAAGGTCTTCTGGGATCCATCCAGGCATATCTCCTCTGGACGTTATCTTCATGACAATAGTCACTATAATGCTACTCACATAATTCCCTAGTGACATTGATGTCATACAAAGTGCACTTCCGAAACTCTTCAAACCTTCTGGTGCTTGGCTATTGAAGAACTCCAGTTGACCAACATACATGAAAACCTCCGATGCCCCAACAAGCACGTATTGAGGTACTTGCCAAAAGATACTCAGGGAGCTAGACTCCTTACAGTTCTTACAATCCTCTGTTGCATATTTCAACCTAAAGATTTCTGTAGTCCCAGCGGCTATCATTGCTAGGATTGAGATGATGAGACCTATGCCCATCCTCTGCAACTCAGTGAGCCCTCTTCCCCTAATACGTGTGACTATTGGGTTCAGCACACGACGATAGAAGAAGATGAAAGATGCAACACTAAGGATGTCGAAACTAGACATGCTAGCCGGTGGGATGGCGAAGCCTCTGATGTTGGCTTTCATGGCAGCACCTTGCTCCACAAAGAGGGAGGCCATTTGAGTAAAGACTACAGAGTATAGGATTGTGCATAGCCAAATTGGGAGGAGCCTCAATATGCATTTTACTTCTTCAACTTGCGTAACCGTGCATAGGCGCCATGGGTTGTAGAGATGCTTGATTTGGCCAGTAAATTCGGTTTGAGTCACTGCTGCCTTGTCCAAAAACCTGTCCATGACATGAAGACAACCATGTCAAATCTAATATCAAAAGCACACTACAATCATGCCAGTTGCTCTGTTTAATATTGTCATATTGGTTTGTTTTTCCAAGAATTTCTCGCTCACAGTTGACTCTTCGGATCATTCTATTTGTGATAGACATAAAAAAGTCCCTATTTTTTAAACTTTAGAAATAATAAACTAAATCAAATCAAGCATCACACGTAATTGTATCGTGGTATTCAACTCCCCCTTATTCCATGCGGATTAGGGGCAGGAATAGAGCAGTGACCACTCCACCGCTCGTAAGTCTTTTTGTAAATATTATGACCTTCTCGCAACCATAGAAATAATGTTGCGTACATCATAACCCTATCGCGACTTTATATAAATGCATATGTGTATTGCTTGTTACGTTAATATTCTTGCAAGAGATTGGGATAATAGTTTCATATGATTGAACACTTACCTAAATCCTTCCGTATGAGAGATCTTCCGCCATCCATTCTTGGAGTAAGCCTTAGCATCCAACTCGTACAAACCTTCACCTTCCGATGGCACAGGAGCCTTCCATTTCCTCATGGCAGCGACAAACACCTTGCAAAACCTAGAGAGGGGGTTCCCTTGTGGCTTGAAGTGCCTATAACGGGGCGTGCCACCAAGGAACAAGCCCAAAGCAAGGGTAGCAGAAGCAACGGATAGCCAAAACCCTAGTGCCCACTTGCCCCCATCTTCAAAGTAACCTAATATTGTGTTTGAAAAGAGAGATCCAAGATTAAGAGCCAAGTAAAAGTAGCTAAAGAATGAGATCTTTGAGCTCCTTTCCTTAGGATCCTCAGCATCGAATTGATCCGCCCCAAATGTCGCAATGTTTGGTTGGTATCCTCCATTGCCAAGGGCTACCAAGTATATTGAGATGTAGAAGAGTGCTACATGCAAAGTTGAGTGGGAGTTGCAAGGTGTTTGCCCATCACCACAACCTCTTGGCTTGAGCAAGAATAGGTATGATGAGAGTGATAACGAAACCAAGCCCTAGCAAACATTAAGCAAAAAATCACTATGAGCAATAATGGAAACTGCATTTATAGCAACAATAGCTAATGTAAAATCATGCCATAACAGGGTCTGTGGGGGGGTCAAGATGCAGACAGCCTTAACCCGCATACAAGAGCTAAGAGAAGGGCATTTGGACTTGGAGGTTCCCTCATATCAACATGGTATAAACTTTATCAGGTAAGCTAACTGACAGTACCTACGAATGAAATCAAAATAAGACAGATTGAGAAACTTACAACGACAAAAATGGCTTGGAAAATGGCACAAGTCTTGTATCTTCCCCAGTAGGAATCACTAAGGAAAGCACCAACAAGGGAGAAGAGATAAACAGTTCCAGTCCATTTGCTAACATTATTTGCAGCATCAGCATTGCTCTGCCCTACTACTCTTGTCAAAAACAGCACCAAGTTCACTCCTAACCCAAAAAATGCAAGTGTTGCCAGCCCTTGATTCACTGTTTAATTTTTCCAATCAACCATGCAAATTAAAATAATTAGTGGGTAAATTTTTATAAGAAAATTTTCTACTCCTCCTATTCTAACTTTTAAATTCAACAAAAGGGTAATTATATATTTACCTAGGATAAGAATTCCAAGCCCCCATCTTCCAGTTTTGCTACGTACTGCTGGCTTACCATATCGATCGACCGATCCATCAGACGTGCATTCTTCTAATTCCTGCACTTCCTCATCTCTGATCTTTTCCTGAGATCGATAATTTCCCTGGGTTATGATTTTATCATTTAATAATAATAATAATAATAATAATAATAATAATAATAATAATACATGCACTGTAAAATTAATGGGAAAACAGACAAATCCCTTTTTGTTTTTTAAAAAAAGACTTTCTAGAGAGAGACCAAACAGTTGATATGAGGGTATTCAAGCACAAGTTTTTATTTGGTACCATATCCAAAGCAATTGGTTTTCATGAACATGCCCTAGAAAAGCTAGCAATAAATACTATGTGTCAAACTTATGTTTGGTAGAATTCAATGCAATTATAGAGGGAGAAAAATAAAATTTTATGTCTAGTAATATTGCATTGCATTGCATTACATTCTATCAAAGATGATGATGATGTAAGTTTACGTGCTTGATCTTGGATGGAGGACGTACCCTCAGGCCTCAACCTCAGTTGATCAATGCATCAGCAAATTAAAAGTGCGATAGAGAGGCCAACAACCTAGCCAATTTCCAATGTTAAGTGCCAATCAAGATACAAGGTAGATCAACAATATGACACAAGTAACTAGGTAGGCTTTAATTATTTCATGTACTTAGGAGACGTGTCAATAACTCGATATTATTATTCTTCTTGTATAATGGGAGCTATAGAGATCGACATAAGTAAGATTCAAACCTAGGTCTTTTAGACAGGAAATCATAAATATCAGATCAACAGATGAGATTACTAGAACTAATCAGTAATCACTATATCAATATTACCGTTAAAAGTTAAAACAAAGTTGATGAATTACCTTTTGAAAGAAACTCAAACATGCCATTGTTGTTGATGTAACTAACAAAACCAACAAACAGATGCAATGCAAATCAAAGCACAAGTTTGGGAAGGAGAAACCTAAAGATCCTAAAAATCGAGGGTTTTTTTTTCTTCTCACTTCTTACTAAATATAATCTAAGAGAGCTAGAACACATATGGTATGAAAGAGTGAGCAAAACCATTGGGTATATATAGAGGAGAGGAGAGAGAAAATCCTTGCATAATTCAATGAACAATACAGATGAGGTGGGTCCAAAAAGTATGCAGTGATGTCAATAAAGTCAATATTTTCACGGGAAAATTGGGGGGGCCAGAGGTAAAATACAAACAAAATAGTAATTTTAACAGGAAACGTGGTTTGCTTGGATTTGATTACTTGTAGATCCAACTTAATTTTATTTTGCTGACTCATCTTTTAATTTGTTCGCCTTCGAGGTAACTGAAGTAGGTGTCTTTAAGCTGTATTGATAATGACATCTAATTAGTTTAATTTGTTTAATTAGAGTCCTCCTACGACAAGACCTATTAATTTAATCACTTTAATTAATTGAGAGATTGCTTAGTTAATATGTGGAGAGGTGGATTAATTAGTGTCATAATGTTGAAGATAAGGTGTAGAATATACAGTTTAACATGCAGTAACTTTTCAAGATGAAAGTTTGTTAATTATAGAGTTTATTTTCGTTTCCCCTTTGTTTTTGGCAGTTAGGGTAGGCGGCCTCTTGTACGTTAGAGGGTAAGAAGTCTATGACAACGAAGAAATAATCAAACTTAACGCAACTCTGTAATGTAAGAGAAATCCTGTATAACGTGTGAGTCTCACTCTTCTTTACGATCATTAGGTCTTTGAATGGGTGGAGGAATAACTTGGTCTTTAATTACTATTGTTGGAAAGGACAAAATCTTTTTGGGATATCAAATTTAGAGCTATGTGAGGATAATTTTGTATCCAATCCTCAAGATGTTTCGAGGCTTTATGGGAAATTCTATGACAAATTATTATGTATACTCGGGAGCACATGCTTCTATATTTACTTTATATATATTTTTTGGAGTGTATTTGTCATAAATTTTATATTTTAATATATAATTGCTTAGGTGTTATATGAGAGTATATACACTCGAATGTATCATATAGGCTTTGAAATTCTATGCATACTAATTGCCACTTTGTGCCTTTATCACCAACCCAAAAAAAAAAAAAAAAGAAAGAAAGAAAGAATGGCAATAAGTATATGCTATAAGGAGTCCCTTTTTTCCTCTTATAAAATATTAAGTGATGATAAATGTTTTGTAAGAAGACATGTTTTCAATTGTCTTGCATTAATATTAATACATTGTATGATTTGAAGTCATTAAATAGTTTTTAATAGTTATAATTGGTTATCAATTATCACATATTCGAACTTGAGTACTATCCGATCCTCAACTGCGTACGTTGACTGATATAAAAACATTTAATAGAATCAATTAATCCTATTGACGATAGGAGCATTATACATATATGTAGTTTTGTATTCCTTACCTTTTGGCACTATGAATTAATGGATATGGCTTGAAAAATCAATCAAGATTGAACCATATATGGTCCATTTAGGAAGGCAAAGCCATGCAAATCAATCAACAAGTGTCTCCAACTGTTAGTCAATGTACGTACGTTGATCTATAATTTTATTTCAGCCTCCCCCCAAAAAAAAACCCCAAAAGAACATCTACATGAAAAGCATGCATTATATGACCTCATCGAATGGGATTAGACGAGTATATACTTTGGGTGCAAATTAGACCAGAGCATATATATACCACACTTTTATCACAATCTAAGTTACGGTAACACTTGTTGCTTATATATATATATATATATATATATATATATATATATATTATATATATATCTATATAATTATATATATATAATATATATTATATATATATATATGATTTTAAATCCTCAATTTCATTGGAGTCAAGTTATTGTTGGCCCAATAAGAGGTAGAACTCTTCCATCACAGATTTTCTACATTCACAAGATTCAAACTAAGACCTTGATTAAGGGGAACAAGTGTCAAACCACTTATTATGTACATGATAATAGTAGAAAAAAGTACGTGTTACAGAGAATCAATTAATTAAGTTAATGAGAATAAAATCAGATCATGAAACTGAAAGCAAAATTTGATCTACCCACCTAATGCATGTGGCACGTACCTCAGTCTTCCCTTTTGCAGCAAGGAACTAAGAAGTATAGGATCTTAATCGCTCCATGTTGCAAATTTAATTCTTTCTAACCCCAACCACTGATTTTTTTCTCTCTTTTTTTCCCCTTTTTTTCTGGCCAAGTTCTGTTTTTCTTATTTTAAATATTGTTAAAAATAAGTCATTTATAAAAGTCAAAAGAAAATATAAATATCTATGAATTTAATTTGCAAAGGTTTAAAAACTATGGAGCATTGGGTAAGAATTTCAACTTCCATACGAATATTGATATCTGTAAGAGTAAGGTTATTTTTATTTGAATTTTTTTATACCCTGCGAAAGCAGAACTCACCCTGAAGACCACATTATTGTAAAGGTTTAAAAACTATCAAAAAGTTAAAGTATGAAACTCACTCTTGTCATATTGATTTTTATACCTTTTTTATTAAAAAAACTCCTTCTAACCAATCATATGTATTCAAATTTCTAGCCTCCGAATTAAATAATAATAATAATAATAATAATAATAATAATACTTCCAGCTCTTGCGCAGGATCTTGCTAGTGCTTTGACAACTACTTAGTTAATTTGTTTGGTGTCCAAAGGACAAGATGGTGGGGGCTGATGTGTTCCCCCTAAGGCCTTAGGTCTGGTTCGATTCACAGAGAAAGCAGATTGCTGTGGCCCACTTATATATATATATATATATATATATATATATATATATATATGTATATTTTGTACGTCTTTTTGTCTTGGAGCTTTCTTTTATTTTGCTTTATTTAATAAATGCATGCTGAAAGTGCTGATTTTTTGAGTCATTATAATATGGCAGTAGTACCACATTATTGACGCAAAAACTCAACTAAAAATGTTGTAAATGTTCCATATAATACATCCTAACCACGCTAGCAATGACCCAATCCCTTCATTTTCGTTTCTGTAGTCATATATATTGTGCACAATGGCACATTACAGTGTCATTAATCATTAATATATGTTATAGTTTTTCCTTATTGTGGAATATTTTTAGACACAACTAACCTTACTAAAATTGGGTAAAGATACAAATATAATTTATATATAGCATAATTGATTCATATTGAAATGGAAATTAACTTGGGAAACTCTAGTCCATCAATTAAGATGGATAAAATTGTGACATTTTGATGGAGTTTTTAGAAGACATGTAATAGTGAGATCTTTCATAATGAAGAATCCAATCCAGTTATAATATTATTAAGAGCAAAGAGAGCAAGTGTAGAATAGCACATAAGACACGAACTTTTCTTCCCACCAACCTACAACCACTAGCAACCAGCTGCAAGAAGACTTGTTGGATAACATGGAGAAAACCACGACGAGGATTTATCAAAATCGATTTTGATGGATCTAAAAACCCTCAAACAGCAACATGAGGATTCATTATTCGCAATTGGGGAGGTAGATCATACAGGCTGCAGTATTCAATCAAGGTGAAGCACTAGTTTTAGTAGCAGAAGCAACAACGCTATGTGTAATGGGATCAAAGCAGCTTTACAAACAGGATTTACGAATATTCATATTGAACGTGATAATAAAATTCTCATTCAAGCAGTACAAGGAGACATTCACACCATGGGAAATTCAGGTCCTAGTACAGCACATTACTATGTGCTCACATAGTTGCAACAATGTAATCATCAATCATATTTTTAGGTAAGGTAATAGTACAGCCGCCTTGCTGGTCAAAGTTGGTTTATCTCTTCATTACACTAGTGTATGGGATGTAGTCCCACATAGGGATATTTGTCATATCCTCTAGGAGAATAATTTAGAAAGAGCTCTTCAGACAAGGATTTCCTATATATTGCACTACTTACTTTTCTTACAAAAAAATATGAAAATAAAATTGAATATGCAATAAACAAATGTGCTGTTAAAAATAATGAAACTGAGTTTTGTGCATAAGTGAATTTTACATCACCTTGTTAAAAATAACTAATTTCACCAAATATTTTTTTCTAAAAATAACTAATACAATGAGTTAAGTCGAATAAATAATTTGATCACCAAATATCTAACAGGTTTTGTCAAATAAGGTCTTAGACAGAAGATCGTTAGTAAACTGTAAATGGTTGAAAGAACTTTTACAAAGTTAAAATAAACTACAAGTAAATAAAAAAATTGAAAATTTTTTTTAGCAAAGTCGAATATTAATCAGCTTGAGACCTTTCTTTCCAACTAAGATGAATAAGCTCTGAGTTTAAATTATTTTAAATACGTTCAGCAAAATGCGAAACAAGTTAAAAATAGTTATGAACTTTTTTTTACACTAGAAATAAAAAAGGTAAAACGTGAAAAGCCAAAAAAAAAAAGGTAAAACGTGCGGTGGCGAGCACACGGGCAGGTCAATGTCAGACTGTACAGTGTGCGTCTGTGTTATGGGATTGACAATGACATGACATGAGTTGGTGAGCAAAGACAGATGTTTGGAAGTGGAATCCAGCTTTGCTTGCTTGCTTTTTCGTTGGATATGAATATGATTTTATGAATGTGAATGTGTGTCAGTGTGATAATTACATTCACATCTTGTACTTGCTCTACGAGTAATTTAAGCCATCCAAACGGCGTCTGCAGTAAGTAGTCAATTATTGGATGCATAAGTTAATTTTTCACATCACTTATCACATCCCATTGTCTTTTACCATGTATAATAAGAGATAAGAGCAATACGTTATCTTCCTTGGGTGAAAAATGATTTGCGCGTCAATTGTCATCATTTGACTTTCTTCTTCGTCCAGGACATTTCTGTTGAAATGTTGAATGCTGTGACGTCATCAACCTATGATTTATAAAAATGTTCTATTTTATATATATAGAGCATAAGTTTTGAACTGATAATGACTAAAATTTGGGGCCCATAATAATTCCATACTGCATATATATATATATATATATATATATATATATATATATATATACACACACACTCACAAAAGTTTGATCGTTACAGTCGCAACACGTGTCTTGTTAAGTGTTTATTAAGGTTTTATTTAAAAATAAAAATTAAAATAATATGTGATTTAAAGTCATCATAATGAGTAATGTCTTTTCAACTACTTCAATAAAGTAAAAAAATAAATAAATTATAAATATGTTAATATTATTTTTAAAAATTTAAATTATAAAATTAATTATAATATTCTAAAAAAATTAGTTAAAATTTTAAAACAAACTGTGCTAGCATGGTTTTAAATGCTAATATGTAGATATACTTGATGTATAGGGTCTGCAAAATCTTGTACCTAAATTTTGAGCTGGTGGCAAAACATGCTATGAGTTTTTAATTATGGCAAATCATACTCTCATATTTTTACTTTGTAACAAATTGTACCTTATGTTAATTTTAATTTTTTATGGTATTTTATTTGTTGTAAAATTTTTTTATTTTATTATTAATCAACATTTTAGAATTACAAAGCAAGAATATGAAATATATTTTTATGAATGAAATAATTGTGTAATAAAATTTAATTATGACTTATTTAATTTGTAGTTTCTCATCGTAAGTCTTTGATTGGTCCTTAAGGGTATTCTTGTTATACAATTTAGTCAGTTAAGAAAAAAATTGAAAAACCCCTTCAAGGGATAACTATTTGTAAAAACCTCCTTTAAATTAAAAGGGAAATAGAGGATTTTTTATGATTATGAATAGTAGACCTGATTTTTTTTTTAAATAAAATCTAATGATCCGATCCCAAAAGTTAGTCGCAAAAATAATTAAGACCATTTTAAGACCAAAAAAAAAAATTTCTTCGTCTAACTAAAGGTGAGTGCACAATTTAAATGCGATATAGATTTTTCAATTTTTCCAATATTTCATAAAATCATTTTATATTTTATTATTTCAAATAAAGAAACTAATACAAAGTAATCAAAAATATCATATGCAAAATATTATCAATTGAGACAAGGTGTAATTTGCCACAAGATTAGACTCTAAGATATCATTTAATTATCACAATTTAAAAGTGGGGATATAGTTTAGGGCAATCACAAATTTTAGGGTACGTGTGCAAATAGGCTCGAATGTACAATATTAATATTCCAGCAGTATATGACATAGAAAATTTCACATGAAATAAATATTAATTAAAGTTTTTTTTTTGGGTATGTGTGAGTGAAATCCCAAATTTCTAACAACAATTTTCAGAGACTTAAGACGTGTTCATTTTAACTTATCATAAATACTTATCATTAGCACTCAATACTGATCAGCACTCATCAACACTGATCAATATCTAATTATATTTTCTATTCACAATTTCAACCCCAATCAAAACTCATCAGCACCTATCAACACCGACAAACATTTCTTAATACTCATCAATACTAACTTATTTATAATAGGTCGACAAGAAAAGGTTCTTGAATATGAATCAAGAAACCACTAAATTCTATTACAGCTGATTGCTCTGTACCATTAATTGATCATACCAGCTAAAATAAACATGCCCTAACCGATATTAGCATTTCACATCACTTATCACGTCTTTTTTTATACCACGGGAGCAGCATGGATATATACAGGTTGTCTTCAATTCCTTGCACCAAAAGCAATTTGATCATCAGTTTGAAATTCTCGACTTTTCAGGAAATTACTGTTTGAATGGTGTGACATGATCAGATTAAATTCTCTCTCAGATGGTCTATTTACAGTCTTATATTAATCAGATATTACAATTTTCAAACTGACAATGACTAAAGACGAAGACTTATGATTTCGATAAGAAGACGGAACATGTATGTGCTGTGAGTTATATAATTGTATACACATTGTAATAATGTAATTAATTAAGATATCCAATGGAAGTCCATCACTATACTTATAAAGTGATGTTGACTGTTGATGGTAAAAACTAACTCTTATTCATTGAACTATTTATCAATATGGACCCTTACATTAACAATTAAAATGAGACACGTATTCATAATACACACTACAATTATTCAAGCCATCAATATGTATGGCTAATGTCATGCTGCAAATTGAATAGTTTTAGGAGTGACTATGAGGGCATGACAAATACAATGCAAATATTCAAGCCATCAATATGCACCTAAAGTTTGATGAGGACATGATAAATAAGCTTACGGATTATTTCTTTCATTACCGATTAGTTTTAAAATGGAATGTAACCTTTGTTGAGCTAGTTGTCATTGGCTTTAGCGTTACTGGACTCCCTCTTTGGATCTCTCAATATATGGTTGGTATTTAAACTGATGAAGCATTTGGTTGGATGAAAGGTGCATAGCTATAGTGGTCCTCGTGGACTGACTTGAATTGGTGCAATGGCACAATGCCTCAAGCAGGAACATATTTGCCTCTAGTGTGGCTTGATGGCATGTGTGAACTCTTTTGAATTGAAATGCAGACTCTGTAGATGGTGGCCAATTTATGTGTAAGGGAAGATTGTTGAGGTACCATCCATAAATAAGGAGTACCATGTCAGAATTTTGACAAGGAGGAACATGATGGATAAGCTCGGTAAGTTACTCCTTTCATTACCACTTGGTTTCAGAATGAAACTCGCACAAGTTTGTTATTATCAGCCTTGGCTCGACTGACTCCTTTTTAACTCAGAATACGTTATACAGAACCATCTCACTTAAAAATGAGAATAAAGGAAAGATTAGCCTGATAAAGATCGCATAATTATGACCTTTCGTTAGGTTGGAAGCCAACCATTAAACACTTACTTGATCCTTGAGTAAACCCTTTAGTCAAACTTGTCAATTTCAACTTTTTGGTGGCTTGAAGATAACTTTACTGGTTGAAGTTAATTGAAGGACAAATTTCCAATTCAATGATAATAAATCTTCCTTTGTGATTATTGGCAAAAGAAGTAGGGTTTGGTTGGCTCTGATGAAGCGTTTATTAGCATAGCATGGTCCATTGAAAAAGAGGGGTTGAAAGTGGCTTTAATTGAGCGGCAATCTCTTGGAAAACTCTTGCTTTATGGATTCATCTTAGCATTGGATCTTTACGACATGTTGACACCAAACTTCAACTTTGGTGTTCCTTGTTTCTCAAATTAGCATCTATTTGTGATTTCATGTACCTACTTTTATGAGTTGTTTTGGTTGTTATTTTCTTCAACTTTTGGGAGGTGCCTTTCACTCAGGTTAAATGGGTCCAACAATTGTGTCATTTCAGTCATGTTTGGGGGTGGATCTTACTAAATTAGGTCATGTTTGGTTTCTTTGGTCAATTCATCAAATGGTCTTGTTTTCAAAAATACAAGTAATATCAATGGGGTACTGTTGCCTCCTACCTTCCCTTTGCACCCGAAAAAGGACCTTAACGTTTGTCATTTTTGCATCTAAGGGACCAATCACTAGCTATATTTATCAATGGTTAGCTATACTTTATTAATTTTTTATGTTAGTAGTCAATTTCGTAACAACTTTTCCTCTAATAAAGTCAGCTTTTTTGTATATGAGAACTTTCTTTTGCCCTTATTTAAAATATTAAATTTTTTTCCCCTGTAAGAGTTATTATGAAGTAAGATGTTCAAAATAACAAATGATGTTCGACTTTTCAAGTTAGTGTAGTGCATATTGCAATGCCCTGAACTCCTTTATTACCATATAACAATAAAGCTGCAAAGGTGTCCAATGATCATGAGTAAAGAGAAGATTAATCATTGATAGTAAAATTGTATCTGTATGTTTTAGATATGTAATTTTTTCTGGAGATTTCATTCTAAGAATGTTTGACGTTTCATTTATGAAATCGATTTACCCGTCCTAATAATAGGACATGAATCAACATGGGATCCTAAACTAGAGTTTGTAGTCCCCATCGATCCATTAATAGTCTCAAAGATAGAGAAAAAGGATAAATAACCATCCATCAATAATAGTCATTTTGTTGTCAATTCAAAACAGCTGCCCTTTTCATTCTTTCTCAAGTAATATAAAAGAGTCAATTCTGATCATCTCCATTTGATGCATAGAGAACAAATACATCATTGTCAGAGCGGACACCTACTTGCCATGGCAAGCACATTTACAGCTTGAAAAAGCTTGTCATTTTGTTCCTTTTAAATAGGAATGCCATAAAAACAAAATTCTTGGCTCCCATGAAAAATGCTCAAATTTCTGTGTCATCTAAAGCACAATAACAACACAGGATGCAGCACAGCAAATTCAAATGGATTTGATTTCTGACTTGGTGGCCTTTTCGTGCTAGCCACCCTTTAAGGCATTAGTGTCTAAAATTCAACCATAAGTTCAGAGTGTTTTACTCGTTCTGTTGTCTCGTAATAATTGTCCTTTCACATCAATAGTAATAGGCTTGGTTGGACCTTCAGAAACAATGCAAAAAAGTAAAGTATGGTCATGTCCAACAATAATTTTGAAATAAATCAAAATAGAAAGTAGGATAACCAATATGTAGGTCTCCTACAATCAACTTCTCTGTAGCTAGAGATGTCTGCAGAGATATGACTACCTACACCTGAATTTCACCAAACACCGCAAAAACGGAACCCACGCTAAGAGGAGTTGTTGTACCAATCCAAAATGACTATGAATTTAAACATAACTCACACTTAGTGGACTCACCATGTTTATGTTGGTCTATTCCTATTTTCAAAATCCAATGGATCTTACACACTCTATTGGACTTGCCAAATTCAAATGGACTTCTAGTAGAATAATCATTATGTAGGTCTTTTAGGATCAACCTCTTTGTAGTTAGAAATGTCTGCAGAGATAACGCTGCTACATCTGAATTTTTCCAAACCTCGCGAGAGCAGAACTCACACTGAGAGGACTTGTTGTACCCATCTAGAATGACTATGGAATTTAAACATAACCCACACTTAGTGGAGTTGTAATATTTATGTCGGTCTATTCCTATTTTCATAATCCAATGGGCCTTACATACACTATTGGACTTTGATTATAGACACACCTTTCAAACATGTATTCAAAGTTTAAACACATAAGTTACATAAAAGTTAACCAAATACATTATGTTACTTGCAATTCAAATGTTCAGAATGCAAGCCCATGGAAGAGATGGATATGATTCCTTACTGGTACAGACCATTTTGACTAGACCCAAGAAGAACTTATGACTTGATATTCAACAATGTTTGTTGCCAACATTCTCATCATCATAGTCCACAAAGATCTAAAGCTTGGCCAGGGTTGAGGGTGGATAATTTGTCCTGGAAGGAAGCTTGAGATCTTCCCAGCCTTTATCATCCACTCTGGAGAAGTAACCATCCACCATACTGTCTGTGACTAAATCCAACCGCGAAGGCTCCCACTGGAACACAACATAAACTGGGCTACTATATATATGATGGAGATCGATAATCTTCACATCTTGAGGAATGAGAACACAATACCTTAGGGTTCCTGTCTTTGTCAATCAATATTGCTCGGATACCCTGCAAGTGAAGGTCCAAATTTGGGTAATTAAAATGCCAGACATGTGTATGATAAGGAGAGAGCATTGAATTAAATTCTTTTTAACCTCAAAGGTATCTCCACTGATGTCTCCTCTGATGACATGGCAAATCATTCTGTACTCACGAACAAGGCATTGATCAATCCGTTGAAATCTGCCGTCTCTAATCTGAAAAGATATGATACAGCGTAGGAGGCGAAAAAATAGACATACGAGAGGATCAAGTGAGCCAAATGTATGCAGCCTTAGTGCTACTCAGTGCAGAGACATATTGCATATTCACAGGAAAATGGATGCATTCATCAGATTATAGAGACTTCAGGAAGTTCAATACAGTGTTTTGTTTAGTACTTGTAAAAGTTTAAAATTTGAGCACTTCTTTTGCCCAAAACATTGCAGAATGTCAAGAATTTACTAATTCAAGATTGAAAGATAAATACCGTTATGGAAACATTACACATTTTAAAAAAAAATTAATGGCAAGAGTACTCCCTTTTTATACGAGAATGTAGTTCCTAACACCATCAGAAACATTGCCATGATATAAGCAATGTGTTATACTACATAGATCAGGATGAAGAATTGAATGAGAAGGTAGGAAACAAGAGCCATTATTCTGACAGTTGCCTGACCATTACAAGTTCCTAGTTTGCTGCATTCAAAAACATTTCATTCAGTGCATGTGTTACTAAAGGCTTCGAAATTGTGAAGGAGCTATCATCAAACATCCCGCAATGGGATAACAACTCCAAGTGGTTTTATCATAGTAATGCCCCTTCTCATATCAGAAAATTTGAGAAAGACGAACGCACAGTAAGTGGCATGGTAAGTCTACAACAACAAAACCCTTTCTGTAATGGCCAAGTGAAAACAGGATTCAGAGTAGTTAGTGTTTGTACCAGAGGGTAATACTGCATGAGCCATTTCTCTTCCACACCAGTTCTTCTTTATCATCTAAGAGTAATAGTCTTTATTTTAGGTTGGTGCCGACTATAACTAGGAATTTCACCTAAAGCCATTGTCCACCTTGTCAAAAATTGACAAGATACTCTTAACTTTAGGTTGATGCCACTTAAAATTTAAGATTCATACCGATCTAAGAGTAATTTTCAAACTTGTTGGAGATGCCTTCTTCAGAGATTGTATTGCCACAGAAATCCAATCATAATTCTTCTTAGCTGCTTCAATCTCCTGCAATGGATAGACACTCCATTATAATATCATGACAAGTAGATATCGTCAATGGGACTTCACAGGCCAAGCTGGTTCAGCCTAGAACCAGCAGACTTGTCGACCGGGTGGAAACTGGCAACTCTGGGTTGTTTTCTTTTTCCTTTTCTTTTCTTTTTTTTGTTTTCCTCTTCTTTGGAGGGCGGGGGGCACGCACAAAGGCAAGTTAGTCCAAGATCTTTGTGAGATGAATTAAGCCAACCTATGAATTCATCAACTCGGTTCCATCCATTTAGTTCGGTGGCTAAAATGCCAGGCAGGTCCACTAGATTTAACAGAGGCCGAGCCAAGTTGGCCAACTCATTGAGCCACAACCAATGGAACAGATTGCACGAACAATACAAATTTGCATGCAGAAGACAATATATTAAGACTCAGTCCTTTGAAACAGCTTACAAGGGAGGATAGAATTTCTTCAACTGTTCCACGGGAAAAGCACTTATTAATGATGTCCACCCTGCAGAAAGCAAGTATATGGAACTTAAGTTAAAGCAAAGAAGCAGAGCTATATTTTTACACAATTCAAGCTAAGAAACAAAATCTCCAGTGAATTCCTTTATTAGACTTTTACAGTTCCCTTGTTACTCCAACAATTTCTTTTTTGGATATGTGAGAAAAGTAAAATTCTTAGTACAAGAAAGAAGCTGCAGCGCACAGCTTCAGACAACATCTTTCCACAGAGGAGACAAGAAACAAAACAATTCAGCACTCACAAAAAAATATGGCCATTAAAAGCAAAACAGTGCAACAGCACGATCATGAATATACGAAACAACAAAAGTGTATGATTAATATGAAAGAATGCAATACAGCAACTGTTATGAACTAGCTTCTGCACGTCGTATTTCACCAAACAGTAAATGTGAGCAAAAGTCTTACTGATGATAAGCACTCTTCTTGTTCAAAGCTGGCTTCTCTGCATATTTGGCAATAATCTGAGAAACACAAGCTGCGTCATTTAAAAATGTCTTGCAGAGCTCCTCTTCCAGCAGCGGCAATTTCTGTGCATTCAGATTTAGAAAATTAAGATGCAGAAATCCAGGCAAGAGATCAATTTAAGGAAGTTAAAATATGTGCCCGATCAGCAGCAAGCCCATTAGCTGTATAGTCCACCTCCACCAAAAAATTAAAAAAACAAAAAGAAGGGGGGGGGGGGATGCAAAATTGCTTGGTGAACATGATATTAGCAGAATTCACGATGGTTGCAAACCTAGAAAATGAAATATGAGTTACAGTTATACAAAGCTACAACACAAGTGAAAATCTACCACAGAGGGAACAAAATGAGTAGCAAGACCACATGCAAGCATCTCAGCGCCGCCCAACCTAGCGCTAGTCAGACCAAGGTATTCACCTGCGTAAGACAAATATTTAGAATATGAAGAAATATGAGTTCAAATGCTATATTTCCTAACTAGAGATAGATTTGAGATTTAAACTAGAGGTGAGAGAAGTGCTACAGGGAACTGTACGGACGAAGTACAGTAAACAACATCCATAGAATGAAATAAGAACAACAAATATCTAATAGCCATCCTTGATAACCTTCAAACAATGGATAAGGTATTTGAAACTCCAACTGACTCAAGAGAACCACACACCGAAAAATAAATAAATAAAAGAAATACTTCAACTCTCTTTTGCAATGACTAAGTTGAAGGTTGGAACTAGAACTATGCTAATGGCTTAAGGAAATAACAAAAGATATTTAGAGTCCAAAAGGTCCAAGTTCTAAGAGATCTATGTTGCACCAGTCTTTAGCATGCAAAGTTGACACATAAGTAACACAATTGTGTACATTTTTTCCTGGTGAATTTTACCGAATGTACCTCCATTGAGGCTCTTCTAGAAGGTGAGCTTCAAGATCATTAAGCAACCCACTCTAAGCAAAGGACACCATATGTATAGTCAATGATGCACTCACATATCAGCCTTCTGTGAATTCGATATTGTCAACCGAAAAAGAAAAGAAAAAACATTGTTTTTACATCTGATGTTTGAAACTTGCATATGTGTCATATATCTGTTTAAATAAAATATCATCACAGAAATATCACTAAATCTCATATTTGAAAATTCAATTTTCCAACGCAATAAGTCATTAACAAAGGAAAGGTCCTTCTAGCATTACCAAAGAACCCAGGTAGCCTTGACAGGAAATACGAAGCACCAACATCTGGGAAGAGTCCACAAGCTGTTTCAGGCATTGCAAAGACCTGCAGAAAGTCCACATCAGCGACCCAAATGAGCTTCTTGCAGAAAAATAGCGACTTCAATTAAAGACAAGTACGAGTTTGAACATGAATTTCTTTACTGATACAAGTAACTATCCACCAAAAGGGGAAAAGAAAGGCACCAAGGAAAACAGAATCATGAAAGACAATCATTTCAAGAGTCCTTTAATGCATCAGTCAAGAAATTTCAGGAAAGCAATGCGCAAAAAGAGGTATAACAAAACATGCCAGGTACACTGATCCAACAGCAAAGTCACAAGCATAGGACTCATATAGAACATTAATAAAGGGTACGAACGATAAGAGCACAGGTGACCACGAAAAAACTTCTAATCTCCACACTGTCCAATGTATCCTGTCAAGACATTCACAAAATATAGTTCACACAGACATACAGGAGAAGAATACACAAAATAAAAACCAAATAATAAGGCAATACCGTATTCTCAGTAGCAACACGGAATCTACCATGAACTGATACGCCAGCTCCACCTCCCATAACAATTCCATTAAGGATTGAAACCTATGAATGTATTTACATGCAGCTAGGATCAAAATATCAGATGGTATAGCTAACTAGACCAAAGAGGACTTCATTGGAGGAGAGAGAGAAAGGAGAGAAGGATGAAGAAATGGATGCATAGGAATCGAAGATGCTTATAACCTGGGGTTTATCATATGTTGTGATGACATAATTCAAATTGTACTCTTTCCAGAAGTAGTCAGCACCTAATCTCCAATCTCCTGCAAAACTGTAAGTTACTGACTTCACTACTTCCAAGTATAGCAGACAAAATTAATACAGATTTTCATGTAGTCCAACAATGAAGGTTACCATCAATGCAGATGGTTCACTTGTAGCCAACTGATGGAATGATATCAAATGAAAGTCAACTAAATCACACAAACAGAAGTCTAGGATCCTCTTTAGTATCTTCCAGCAATGGGCACAATGCTGAAGTGTTTTAAGCAACGGTCTTTTGGGTGCAATTGAGTGGTTAAATGATCAAACTGCGAAAAAAGCAAACCAAGCTTTATCCGGAAAATGGCCATGGCCTAGCCACACCTGACAAAATCTTCCTACTGAATCCTAATAGGCAGCCAGAGGAGCCCGAGAAAAGACTATCATAATAAATGATCTAGACAGCTTGAGTAATTCGTTTAACATTTTCCCTAACAGTCTGCTGTTTGATTAGCAACCCAGCAATGGTCTCGCTTCATACTCAATCCAGCCCTTTTTTTTTAAGTAATCAAGAGTTGTATTAATGGACACCAAGGGGATGTCACCCATGTACAAAAGGGGCAATTACAAAAACATCATCCCCTCACGCTACGTGCTACTCAATCCAGCTTATTGAATAAAGTTTTTAGGAACATTATTTATTGCAGCGGTTTGCATTACCCTCGAGATAGGTGTGGTTATCAAGTTCAACCTTAGAAAGGTTCCCTTCGGTAGATCACATTTCCTAGCTTTCCAAGAGACAACTTCATGCTTCCTGGTTGAATGAAGAAAGGAAATCATTTTCTTTGTTTCCCCCAAGAAACCACGAGAAAATTTAAAGGGAAGACGATGATCTGGTCTGAATTCCAAGAATCAAATATAGGACATTTCATAATGTAGAGACTGTTACATAGTGCTTCTAGAACCATGACACATCCTCCAGGACTTGTTCCATTCCTCCATCATCTGTGACAGCCCTTTATTGAAGTTTAATATTGTTAATTTTAATACATGCATAGAAGCTGTTGCATTTCAGATAAAAGAGGAAAAAAACTTTTAAAAACCTGGCTAATGTTTTTGGCTTAAGTATACAACAGCACCCACTGGCTGCTCCCCTTAAGCGGTGTCTAGAGGATCCAGATTTATGCAACCTTACTCCTCAAAGTAGAGAGACCAATTCCAAGCAAGCAACCCGCAAAAGAATCCACAAAGAACTTTTTTTTAATGATATTAAACCTTCTATAAGGAAATGCGAGGGATGTAGTGCATTAAATAACAATAGCAAAAAAACATTAGATAGTATTAGCTTTAGAAAAGTGGGAGGAAATGGATTAGAAAATAATATCAAGGAGTAAACAGAGAAACTAATAAGTAACACCACAGCTTGCAAGTGAAACAACGTCAGCATTTGCTAAGTGTTTAAAAGCCAGGGGGGGGGGGAGTCTAGTTACCTAAGGTCTTCAACCCTAATCCCAGATCTCCATAAACTCATATCCTATGCTAACCCATGTCCTCCATTAGGACATTTAAATTGTAATTTCTGCATAGCAATGACAGCAAAAGTGGTGAGAAATATGTCTCTAGAAAATAATCTGACAGTCGGATGATAACTGTCAAAGTTGAAGTACTTAAACTGGTTGTGCTGTTACTACTAATAGTGTCATTACCATTGCGCATATGAAGAGGGCAGTATTTAGGATACTATCAATGAATTGAACAATGAACAAAACAAAACGGGAAATCACTCCTCAAGTCCAGATTGAACGCCTTCCAAATTAGCATGGACATTTCCAAGGAAATGATTGACTGCAACAATGCAAAAAACTACCTCGACTGACACTCTGATATGGAGAAAGAAGATCACCCCCAGCACAAAATGCTCTTCCATTTCCCTGATGCAGAAAATTAGACAAGATGGTCAGATCCATGCTATCAGACAGTCAGACGTAAATGCAAATGTTCATGGAAATTCATTCATTAGGTGCCAAAAAGTACTTTGCTTTTTCTCAAGTGGGAGTGTGGGACACCTCAACATTGACGAAATCATAGCATTCCTAACCAATTAGGTTTACTAGACAATCAATAAAAAGCATTTAGCCTGAATCAGCATTTCTCCTTATCATTTCCAAGAAATTTACCAGGAAGGAAACATTTCCTCTACTAAATCCAAATAGACTATGAGCAGTTGCAGCAATTACTCAAACAACACCACCACCACCACCATCTCCCAGTGTGGGTTCTGCTTTCACAGTCCAGCAATTACTCAAACATTTTCTATTTAGCCCCAAGATAAAAAATTACATGAAAAACTTTCATCTTTTGCACACAACTCTTAGAAGTTGTTAGATACGAGAAAATACCTTCAGTATAATCAACCTGACACCAGGACCTTGTTCATAAGCAAGAAAAAGTTCCAACAGTCGGGACACCTGGGCAGCAAAGAAATATAAATGAAATGGAAAATAGACAGATTATTACTGTTGTTTTTAACATAATTATTTTAATTCAGATAAAACGTATCATCCCAACGCCTGCAGCAGAATAATAATATAATGCACATGTTAGATGCTGCTCAGCATGTTATACCTTTGCCGTTTTTCTTAGCCTTGCGTTTACCTTTTTTCTTTTTTTCTTTCTTTGGAAGCTAAAAGTGAATTATGCTTGTATGGTAAGTGGGTGCATTAGGATATTATGATGATAAGGTAACATATCTTAGGTTATTTGCGATGTTAGTGGTTATATTAATGTCTAACCACTTTTTGAGTGCATGTATCTAACTTGTTTTTGCAAAATCTGATTTGTGAAGCATGAAAGACTTTCACAAATTTGTGTAAAGAAGTGCGTCTTGCATCCATGATGAGTGTGCTGTCACCTCAAGCCTTGTACTTTGTGAACCTATGCGTTTTGGTGCACCTCGTGCCTTTTAAAATTAAGGTAGGCATGATTCCTCAAAGCTAAAAAGTTGAAACAAAACCACGTTACAAATAGTTACCTAGCATCAGGATTTGGAGGGTAATGAATTATCCATTTTGATTATTTGCTTTTCAACATAAATAGTTTCTGATTGAATCTATGCGGTTACAACAAATGTGAACGCTTCAATCAACTAAGTAGATGAAAAGTCAAACATGAGCATTCTAAAATGAGGGGAAGACATGCATGCATCCGTTCACATGAAGAGCATTCTACCCCTTAACGGGTTAACAATCTTTATTCTTTTTCTTATGTGGATGTGCTGCAATCTTTATAGTCAACAGTAACTCGACTTAGTAATACAAGTTTCCATTTACATATTAATTCCCCAAGTGACAGATATCGCTTCCACAGGTATACGGAAACCACCCACACATAATGTACTCGTCCTTATTCCACAACATTCAAAGGCTTAGCTGAACTGCCCATTGGGTGTTCTGAACTGTTATTCTGGGTCATCAGACATCCTACTACTTAGCAGCCCACTGATTCTATTGCATCAGAGAACTTACCGTATGTGTATGCCAGTTCACAAATACAATCAAGATCTAAATGCCAATAATGAATTCACCCTAGCTGCTCAATTATCAGTTGCATACTCCTCCGGGACTGGCAATAAGGTAATGACAATCAATATAACAAACAAGAATTGCATTGCATACCATATAAGATGAGAGCACATTCAATTGCTTGGGCCGGTTCAGAGTGAGTACTTGCACAAACTTTCTGTTTTCAACCAAAACCTGTTTACCCAAAATTGAATGTAAATCTTTAGCAAAGCTTAACACATGATAATGGTGATACAGGCCAAAGCTAATAGCTATGCATGTGACAGGCACGTGATAGAGTTTGTTGTAATTAGTTGCGAAGTTTGTTGAGATGGTGGGGCCTGTGGAAAATAAACTCAAATAAAAAAAAAACAGACAGATTTTAAGGCAGCATTAAATGAGGAATTGAAGGGGCACTTCCAGATCATTCTGAGCAAATGAAGAGTCCATTTTTATGTGCTTTTCAAGTCTAGTTTTTTTATGGTACAGATTTCAAGTCGTTTGGAATTACCAATAGTAAGATATGACAGTTTTATAACCAAAGGTCAGAATTTCAAGAGTCTTAGGAGTCTATAAATAGGGTTGTATTATGTTATGAGAACTGTGTAAGAAAGAAACACAAAAGATGGATTGAGTGAAAGAAAAAGCTTGTTTTGCTCTGTCTCTTATCTCCGCCGAAATAGTTATCAGAGTATATCAAATTGGTATCAAAACCTCGTTAAAATGGCCACTAGAAATCCAAATGTCCCCTTCCAATACCCAATTCTAACCAAAACCAACTATGATCAATGGTCGTTGCGAATGAAGGCCATCATTGGTGCTCATGGCTTTTGGAACATTGTCGAAAATGGGATTGAAGAGCCCGAAGATGATAGCGCACTAATGATAGCCGAGTTAAATGCCTTGCAAAAGAAAAGAAATGGAGATCAAACTGCACTGAGTATCATCCATCAAGGGTTGGATGACAACATGTTCGAGAAAATTGCCAATTAGACGAGTCCAAAAGATGCATGGGAGATACTGAAGAATTCGGCAGTTGGAGTAGACAAAGTGAAGAAGGTGCGGCTCCAAACTCTAAGGGGTGAGTTTGAGTCGCTCGTGATGAAGGAAAGTGAGTCGGTTGGAGACTACACAATTCGAGTGTTGGCTGTGGTAAACCAATTAAAGAGGCTAGGTGAAAAGGTGCAAGATGTAAGAGTAGTAGAGAAGATGTTACGTTCTCTTAATGCGAAATTCAACCACATAGTGGTGGCTATCGAAGAGTCAAAGGATATAGAGTCCATAACGATTGATGAATTGAGTGGGTCATTGTTAGCCCATGAAGAAAGATTGAAAAGAACTCAGAAGGAACCGGTGGAGCTAGCCTTACAAACCAAGGCAACAATTACAAATGAGAAAGTTCTGTATTCACAGAGTTCCCGATGCAGAGGAAGTCGTGGCAGAGGAGGTCACGGAAATGGTCGAGGTGGTAGAGGCCGAGGTCAAGGCGAACATTATGAGGAAAAGAGACAGTCGAGCCAACATAATTCGAGAGGCTGAGGACGAGGTCATGGACGAAGTGGTCGGGCAAATTACTCGAATGTCGAGTGTTATAAATGTGGCAGGTATGGTCACTATGCGAAGGACTGCAATCCAGACGAATGTTATAAGTGTGGCAAGATCGGACATTTCGCAAGAAATTGCTATGCCGAGAAGAAAGTAAAAGAAAATACTAACCTAATCACAGAAGAAGAGACGAAAGAAGGACTTCTCATGATGGCTTATGATGAGAAGGATACCAACAACGAGACAATTTGGTATCTCGATACCGGTGCGAGCAATCATATGTGTGGACAAAAGCACTTGTTCATAGAAATACGAGTTGTCGAAGATAGACACATATCATTTGGAGATGCGTCAAAAATCCAAGTAAAAGGTCAAGGTACAATCTCTTATTTGCAAAAGAACGGCTTAAAGGGATTAATTGAGAATGTCTATTATGTACCTGATCTCGAGAGCAACATCATGAGTATGGGACAACTCATGGAGAAAAGATAAAAAATCAAGTATTACAACTGAAAGACAAGAAATGGCAAAGAATTGAATGTACAAAATCAACTTGTATTATGTGCGAGAAAGGTGTTTACAAGTTAATGTAGAAGACAAGGCGTTTCTGTGGCATTTGCGATATAGTCATTTGCACTATGGTTGATTACAAAAGTTATCGAAGAAAGGAATGGTACATGGGTTACCCAAGATAGAATACAACGAGAATTTCTGCGAGGAGTGTGTGCTCGGGAAGCACTCGAGGCACTCATTTCAGAAGAAGGCAGAATACTGAACAACAGATCATCTCACATTAATACATACCGACATTTGTGGGCCAATCACTCCTGAGTCATTCAGCGGTAAAAAATACTTCATTACTTTTATCGATGACTATTCCAAAAAGACTTGGGTTTATTTCCTGAAAGAAAAATCTGAAGCATTCGAAGTGTTTAAAAAGTTCAAAGTCATGGTGGAGATGGCAAGTTTATTAGAGCTGTGCGTTCTGATCGAGGTGGTGAACACAACTCGACAGAATTTGCAAGATACTGCGAGGAACATGGAATAAGAAGGTTCCTAACCGCACCATACTCTCCTCAACAAAATGGTATGGCAGAGAGAAAGAATCGGACCATTCTCAATATGGTTCGATCAATGCTAAAAAGTAAGAAGTTGCCAAAAGAATTTTGGGCGGAAGCTATGCAATGCACAATTTATGTGCAAAATCAATGTCCACATGCGAGTCTGGAAGATAAAACTCCACAAGAAGCATGGGGTGGTAGAAAGCCAACAGTCTCACATTTCAAAATATTCGGCAGTGCGGCTTATGCACACGTGCTAGATCAGCGAAGAACTAAGCTAGAAGATAAGAGCAAAAAATTTGTGTTCATTGGTTATGATGAGAAGACTAAAGGTTTCAAGCTTCTCAATCCAATAAACAAGAAGGTAATGATAAGCCGAGATGTTAAGGTGAATGAAGCAAGCGACTGGGACTGGAAAAACTCTTCCAAGTTGATAGTAGAAAGGGGAGAATCGTCAACCACTTCGACAACAAGCTCTTAGATCGAGATAGTGAGAAGTCCTCAAACACCCGATGATGAGGAAGAACCTCGACAACCGAAAATGCGAAGCCTGCGAGAACTGTATGACTCGACAAGCGAGGTACATCTCATATGTCTTCTCGCAGATGTCGAGAACATAAGTTTTGAAGAAGCAGTAAAGAACGAGAAATGGCAAGCAGCCATGGACGACAAGATCAAATCGATCGAGAAAAATGAGACGTGGGAACTCACAGAACTACCGAGAAATAGTCAGCCCATTGGAGTAAAGTGGGTATTCAAGAAAAAAATGAATGCTCAAGGCGAGTTAGAGAGGTACAAGGCAAGACTTGTCGCAAAGGGTTACAGACAAAAAATGGGGATTGACTATGATGAAGTCTTTGCCCCGGTTACAAGAATGGAAATAATTCGACTTCTCATCTCTAATGCAGCACAATTCGGATGGCCGATATACCAGATGGATGTGAAGTCAGCATTCTTAAATGGAGTGTTAGAAGAAGAAGTGTATCTCGAACAACCACCCGGATACATGAAATTCGGGAGAGAACACAAGGTGCTGAAGTTAAAGAAAGCGCTTTACGGGTTAAAACAGGCACCTTGAGCTTGGAATACTCGCATCGACAAGTATTCCAAGGAGAACGGGTTCATACAGTGCCCATATGAGCATGCATTGTATGTGAAGAAAAAAGAAGGTAAATTGTTGATTGTCGCTATTTATGTCGATGACCTTATTTTCATAGGGAATAATTTCAAGATGGTTGAAAAGTTCAAAGAAGAGATGAAGAGAGAATTCGAGATGACAGACTTGTGCTTGATGAAGTATTTTCTTGGTCTCGAGGTTCGACAAGGCCCTTCGAGAATCTTTGTGTCGCAAGAAGCATACTTGAAAGATATCCTGAAGAAAAACAAGATGGCAAATAGCAATTTGGTTTCAACACCGATGGAACAAGGGACGAAGCTCTCGAGGTATGATGGTGGAGATCGAGTCGATTCTACAAGACACCGAAGTTTGGTGGGAAGTCTGCGTTATCTCACACGCACGAGACCAGACATATCCTGCAGTGTTGGAGTAGTAAGTCGGTTCATGGAAGAACCAGTCTATGCACACTAGAAAGCGTTGAAGAGAATTCTACGATATATCTGAGGTACAGAATCATTTGGGTTATTTTTCTCAAGAACAGAAGAGTATAAACTGGTGGGATACTCCGACAGTGATTGGGGCGGAGACATAGATGATCGAAAGAGTACATCAGGATACGTATTCTTTATGGAAGACACAGCGTTCACATGGTTGTCGAAAAACAACCCATCGTGACACTCTCGACATGCGAAGCAGAATATGTGGCAGCATCATGGTGTGTGTGTCATGCAGTTTGGCTAAGGAAACTGCTAAGTGAGCTGAATCTCGAACAAAAAGAAGCAACCGAGATCCGAGTTGATAGCAAGTCAGCAATTGTTCTCGCAAAGAATCCAGTACATCATGAAAGGAGCAAGCATATTGATGTTAAGTTCCATTTCATTCGAGAACAAATTCGGAAAGGAAGCGTGAGATTGAATCATGTAGCGAGTCATGATCAAGTAGCTGACATGTTCAGAAAACCGTTACCCACGGCTTTGCTCAATAAATGCAAAATGGCAGTTGGCATGAAGGACGGAAGAGATTTGAGTTTAAGGGAGGAATTTGTGGAAAATAAACTCAAATAAAAAAAAAAGGGATAGATTTTAAGGCAGCATTAAATGAGGAATTGAAGGGGCAATTCCAAATCATTCTGAGCAAATGAAGAGTCTATTTTTATGTGCTTTTTAAGTCTAGTTTTTTGATGGTATAGATTTCGAGTTGTTTAGAATTACCAATAATAAGGTATGACAGTTTTATAACCAAAGGTCAGAATTTCAAGAGTCTTAGGAGTCTATAAATAGGGTTGTGTTATGTTGTAAGAACTGTGTAAGAAAGAAACACAAAAGATAGATTGAGTAAAAGAAAAAGCTTGTTTTGCTCTGTGTCTCTTATCTCTGCCGAAATAGTTATGAGAGTATATCAGCGCCTGGGTAGTTAGTAACTGAAATTAGCGGGCAAGGAGCTGGAAATAGCTGTATAAAGGGAGGGCTGTGGTTGTAAGATTGCTAGTAAGATTGATAATCAAATGATTTTTCCCTCTCCAACTTCTCTCTCTCTCTCTCTTCTGTCGAACCTAAGGTTAATCTTTTCTCCTATTTTTCTCCTTCGAGACCTCAATCTCCGAGGAGACTCTATTATTTTGGTATCAGAGCACGAACCTGAGGCCATCAATTCTCTTCTACCTACTGTTTACGAGTTAGGGGCAGCCATTTCCATGACGATTTCAGACAATACAAGGTCGAATGAGGCTCGTAAGTGGGAGGAAATGTACCAGCAGATGCAACTTTCTATGAGCTCATTTCAAGAACAGAAAGAAAGGATCAATAAGCAGTTCAGAGAACTAATTACAGGACTCAGCAGACAAATCTTACAGGTCGCAAATACTACAGTGACTGCAGGTTCTTCGAGTGGTAATACTCAAAACTCACTTACTAGATTCTCAAAGATAGATTTCCCTAGATTTGATGGGGATGATGTCCAGGGATGGGTATATAGAAGTGAGCAATTCTTTGAAATTGATAACACCCTAGATAACTTAAAAGTTAAGGTAGCTGCCATTCACTTTAGTGGTAAAGCTTTATTGTGGCATCAATAATTTGTTAAAGGCCATAATGAGTGGCCTGAATAGGGATATTACAAAGCAGCCATAGTAGCTAGGTTTGGGGCAAGAGCTTTTGCTGATCCTTTGGCTGATTTGATGAAGCTAAGGTAGCTAGGCATAGTAGAACAATACCAAGAGCATTTTGATGCATTGTTAAATAGAGTGGATCTCCTGTTACCATGCTATAAGCTGTTTTTTAAGTGGATTAAATGATGAGATTACAACAGTAAGGATGTTCAAGCCTCAAACATTGTATGATGCATATTGATTAGCTAAACTACAGGATGCCACACTGGCTTCTATTGCCAGAAGAACCAAGCCCATTTTAGACAAACCCCTATCATTCGTTAAGATAGCTTCCCCATATTCCAGGCCTAGATCATTTTCCAGCTCGCTTTTAGAGCAGGGCCATTAGAAAATAGTTCCAGAGCTACTTCTATCCATAGTTTTGCTTTAATCTCCTCCAAACCCAAACAGGGTGGAAGAGTTTTAAGCCCAAAAGAGATTGAGGAGAAGAGGGCTAAGAATCTTTGCTTTTTCTATGATGAAAAATATTTCCTGGTCACAAGTGTACAACTCAGGTGTATAGGCTGGAGGTGATGGAGGAGTTAGATGAAGATGAAGGAGGTCAAAGGGCAGGGAATAAGGAGGAAGATGAGGAGATCTTGGAGGGCCTGAATGGGGAGACTGTATCACAGATTTCATTATGAGCCATTACTGGTTTGAATACCTACAAAACCATGAGAGTAGTGGGAAAAGTCAAAAAGCATACGTTGTAAATTTTGGTGGATTCAGGTAGTACTCACAATTACTTAGACTCAGCCACTACTAAGAAGTTAGGTTGTGAGTTGAGGACTATCCCACCAATACAGGTAGCAGTGGCTGATGGCAGTTAACTACCTTGCAATGCTATGTGTAAGAAATTTTCTTGGAGGCTACATGGAGAAGTGTATAAGACAGATGTAGTGATAGTTCCCTTGGGAAGCTGTGAGATGATATTAGGTGTGTAGTGGCTTACCACCTTAGGCCCTATTTTATGGGACTTTGAGTAACTTAAGATGGAGTTCAAATATAAGGGAAAAAGACAAGTCCTTAGAGGCATACAAAAGGCTACAATTGAATGGTCTGATGGGAGGACACTTCAGAAGGAAGTGGGATAATGTGCTCAACTGTTGATGGAGATCTCTCCATGCCCCATAATTTAAGAATCAAATTAGTCAAGGTAATCTTATTTTGCTGGCCAAAATGCAAATAAATCATCCGCATTTTGTTTAAGAAGCAAAACAGCATGTCACAGGTTGAATCCAGCAGCACACCCTGTTTTTGAGAGCTTAATTAGTTAGGCCTCTTTGTGATTTAAGTCCAATATTTTACAATGAAATTGAATTTCAAAAATTTAGCTTTCCAACAAAATAAGTTTTAGCTCATTTGGACTTCTTTTACCCATTCCAATTAGCCATGAAAATCAAACTATCCAAACTACCCAGCTGAACCAGAATGTACCCGATTTTGAGTATGTAATTTCTTAAGCTACATTATGGTTTAAGTCCTTGATTTTTGCATTTTTGGGTCCCCCTAGATGTTACATTTCAGGTACAAACAAGAAAAACTAATCATGCTTAGTCGAAGTAAAGAAATTACGCCATTTTATCAACCCTGCCACCTTTGGTCCAAATCTGTACGGTAAAATATTTTAGTACGAATCTTCTACTTAAATATGATTTAACCTTGATTTCTTTGTAGGGGGTTTGTACACACCCTAAGGAGTCCCTCCATGGCCTAGAAACAAAATCATGCTCAGTTTTGATTGGGTTAAAAGAAGGCACAAAACTGGGCTAAAAACTGCCTGTGAACCCGGTTGAGTGCAATGTGTATTTTCCTTACTCTAAGGATTCACTCAGCTACTTGGTTGCTTAATCACTTCCAATCACATTCAAAGCTGCAAAAAACATCATGATTTGCTGAAGAAACAATACTAAATCGTGTGAACCAATGAGAAAACAAAGAAAGAATCAGCACCTTGCAATCTGATTGGAATTCTGAAAAGGGGATGCACTTTACTGCTGCTTTTCTCCACATTTTTGGTGCTAATGCTGCTGAATTAGCTTAGTTAAGAATGTATTGAGTTAATTATATCATTTCTTTTGCTTTCCTTAATGCTTTGGTTGTAATTAGTTTAAGTTAAACAAGCCTGTAATCTGGTTTTGTAGTAAGCACATAGATTAGCAAGCTAATACGTTTCCTTCCTAAGGAGGAAACCTCCACCAGGTGGCTTGCTTGTTTAGTTGCTTGCTAGGCATGTATTAATATGTAAGTTATAGCCACTTTGAAGAGCATACCTGAATTTTGAATGAAAAACTAGAATTGAGAGCATTGTGCTTTCATTCCTATAAACACTTTACTTGCTTATCCTTAATTAGGCTGATTAAGGTGGTGATCAAGTAAGTCTTAACTCTTAATTAGGTGTTGTTTTTGTATCCTAATTGAGATTGAGGGCTCTAAACTCAAACTTAGTGGTATTTCTGTATCTAAGTGAGAGTTTAGTTCTATCATATTTATTCATTCTAACCATGACATCACTTAAACTCAACCTTGATTTCAATTTGCTTATCTTTGCATTTGCAATCAGTTGTGAGTATTTGTAATTCCCCCCCATAGATACACTTTATTTGGTATCAGAGCAAGTTTCTCCTTGGTTTGGTATTCGTCCCCGTGCTCCCCAAAACACAAATCCAAATCCATTCCCTAGACACCAGCCGTAATCACCCACTTTCGCCATGAGATTCGGGAAAGCTATGTCCCTTAGAAAGATCCTCAAACTACAAGATGAACTTGAAGCATTTGACCTCAGAATGCAAGCAAGTACTTGACCTCAGAATGCAAGCAAGCACTTGACCTCAGAAGGCAAGAAAGAGAACTTAATCTACTCTCCCTCTGGTTTGAAAAAAGAAGGGAATCCAAACAGCCCTTGGTTTCACCGGAAGTAAACCAAAGTCACAAAGGTAATGAGGTTAACTTTGACCTACCACCTGAGTTTAATGAGCATGAAGATGATAAAGGTATTTGTGAGGAATCCATCATCTTGCACACCCCACAAAAACACTCAGCTCTACAAAACAACCTAGCCCCTCAAAACAGACCTAACCCTACCCCTATGAACATTAAAAGGTGTTCTAAGTGTCAAAGCTTTGGTCACATAGCCTTGGTCTGCCCAAATCAAAAAACAATCACCTTGGCTGAATGGGAGGCCGTGAGGGCGGAAGAAAATAAAGAGGGTCGAGAAAAGGTCATAAGAAAAGAAGATGAAGATACAGAGAAGGAAGTGGCAAATAATCTAGAAGAAGTTGAGGCGAGAACAGATGTATGTGAAATGCTTGCATTGAGCTCGAACCACCGTCAAAAGAGCCATGAGCATCTAAGCTTTTTCCTCACTTTTCCTAAACTGTTACCTAAGGTACCTAGTTCTGAAATTAGGACCTTTAAGGGAAGGAATCTAGATGCATCCAAAGGTGTTCCCCCAAACTAGATTTAAATCAGCAAGGGGAATGATTGGAAAAGAGTCTCTAAGATTAAGAGAGACTTATTTGAATGGATAATTTTATTTCAGCCAGAATCGAGCCAAGAAGAGAAGGTGATTACCTAAACTGATTTGAGGTCAGATCTTTCTCAACAAGGGGAGGATGATGGAGATCTCTCCATGTCCCTTAATTTAGAGAATCAAATTAGTTAAGTTAATCATATTTTGCTGCCCAAAATGCAAATAAATCATCCACATTTTGTTTAAGAAGCAAAAAAGCAGGTCACCGGTTGATTCCAATAGCACACCTGGTTTTTGAGACCTTAATTACTTAGGCGTCTTTATGGTTTAAGTCCAATATTTTATAATGCGATTGAATTTCAAGAAGTTAGCTTTCCAGTAAAATAAGTTTCAGCTCATTTGGACTTCATTTACCCATTCAAATTAGCCATTAAACCCAAACTATCCAAACTGCCTAGCTGAATCAGAATGTACCCGGTTTTGAGTATGTGATTTCTTAAGCTATGTTATGGTTTAAATCCTGGATTTTTGCATTTTTCGATTTCCCTAGATGTTACGTTTCAGGTCCAAGCAAGAAAAACCAATCATGTTCAGTCAACGTGAAGAAATCAGGCCATTTTATCAACCCTGCCAGTTTTGGTCCGAATCTGTACGGTAAAATATTTTAGTAGAAATCTTCTATTTAAACATGATTTAATCTTGATTTCTTCACAGAGAGTTTGTGCACATCCTAAGGAGTCTCCCTATGGTCTAGAAACGAAATCATGCTCTATTTCAATTGGTGTTAAAAGAAGGCACAATACTGGGCTAAAAACTGCTCTGTGAACCCGGTTGAGTGCAATGTGTATTTTCCTTACTCTAAGGGTTTGCTCAGCTACTTGGTTGGTTAATCACTTCCAATCACATTCAAGGATGCAAGAAACACCGTGATTTGCTGAAGAAACAACATTGAATCGTGTGAACCAATGCGAAAACAAAGGAAGAATCAGCACCTTTCAATCTGATTGAATGGCAGAAAATGGGATGCACTTTACGATTGCTTTTCTCCACATTTTTGCTGCTAATGCTCCTGAATTAGCTTAGTTAAGGATGTGTTAAGTTAATTATGTCATTTGTTTTGCTTTTCTTAATGTTTTGCCTGTAATTAAAATTAAGCAAGCTTGTAATCTGGTTTTGTACTAAGCGCATAGATTAGCAAGCTAATACATTTCCTTCCTAAGGAGGAAACCTCCACCAGCTGGCTTGCTTGTTTAAGTGCTTGCTAGGCATGTATTAATATGTAAGTCACGGCCACTTTAAAGAATATACCTAAATTTTGAATGAAAAACCAGAATTGAGAGCATTGTGGTTTCGTTCCCGTAAACACTTCACTTACTTATCCTTAATTAGGCTGATTAAGTTGGTGATCAAGTAAGTCTTAACTCTTAATTAGATAGTGTTTCTGTATCCTAATTAAAGTTAAGGGCCCTAAATTCAAACTTAGTGGTGTTTCTATATCTAAGTGACAGTTTAGTTCTATCCTATTCATCCATTCCAATCGTGATATCACTTAAACTCAACCTTGATTTTAGTTTGCTTATCTTTGCATTTGCAATCAGTTTTGAGTATTTGTGATTCTCCCCCACAGATACATCAACTATTTGCATTGCAGGCTCAAGGGACAGAACTGTGTGCAATCCAGTTAAATGAGCAAGACCCTTTTTTTTTTCAGTTGCTAGCAGAATATGAGAATCTATTTGTAAAACCAACTTCGCTTCTACCTCATAGATCCCATGACCATAAGATTTTATTGAAGGAGGGTACTCAGGCTATTAATGTGAGACCTTATAGATACCCAGCACTTCAGAAGGATAGTATAGAAAAATTAGTGGGGGAAATGTTAGAGGCTAGGGTGGTGAAACCTTCATAGAGCCCTTACTCCTGTCCTATTGTATTGGTTAAGAAAAAAGATGGCTCATGGAGATTATGTATTGATTATAGGCAGCTTAACAAGCATACACTTGTGGATAAGTTTCCCACACCTGTCATTAAGGAGCTTTTAGATGAATTATATGGAGCTAACTTCTTTTCTAAGATAGATTTGAGGTCAGGATATTGACAAGTGAGGATGCATCCTAATGACATAGCTAAAACTGCATTTAGAACCCATGAGGGTCACTATGAATTCTTTGTTATGCCTTTTGGCCTAACAAATATTTCCTCCACTTTTCAAGCATTGATGAATCATGTATTCAAACAACATTTGAGGAAGTTCATTCTTGTATTCTTTGATGACATCCTCATATATAGCAAGGATTAGAAACAGCACCTACAACATTTGAAGATCACATTAGATACCTTGAGGGAACACTCCTTGTTTGCTAAAAGGAGTAAATGTGTATTTGGAGTAAGATAGGTGGAGTATTTAGGACATATAGTTTCTGCCAAGGGTGTATCTACAGACCCTGAGAAGATTGCTACTATGGTAGAATGGCCTGTTCCTACTACAATTAAGCAACTAAGGGGATTTCTAGGACTTACAGGCTTCTGTAGAAGATTTATCAGGCATTATGGTCTGATTGGCAAGCCTATCACAAATCTTTTAAAGAAGAATGCATTCCTATTGAGTGAGGAGTCTCAAGTAGCTTTTGACACACTCAAGAGTGCAATGGTCCCAGCCCCTGTTTTGGCCCTTCCAAACTTTTCCTTGCCTTTTATTGTTGAAATAGATACTTCTGGAATAGGAATTGGAGCTGTCATTATGCAATAAGGACATTCTATTGCTTACCTTAGTAAACCATTGGCTCCAAAGCACCAACACCTCTCTACTTATGAAAAAGAATTCCTGGCTATGGTATTCTGTGGAAAAGTGGAGGCCGTACTTGTTGGGCAAATATTTTATCATCAAGACTGATCATTTCAGTGTTAAGTATCTCATTGAGTAGAAGATCATCACTCCCTTTCAGAGTAAGTGACTCCCTAAGTTAATGGGGTTTGATTTTGAGATTGTTTATAGGAAGGGAAAAGAAAATGTGATTGCTGATGGCCTGTCGAGGGTCTCAAATGTTCAACTGCTTACTCTGAGTCTTAGCAACTTGGATACTAATTTGATTTATAAAATCAAGTTGACTTGGCAGCAAGATCTGTCTTTGCAGTCTCTGCTGCAATCTCTGATGGCTGGACAACCCCATCCCAAATTCACTTGGCAACAAGGGTTGCTGCAGAGAAAAGGCAAGTTGGTGGTGGGTTCGTATGTAGCCCTACAGCAGCATATTATTCATCTCTTCCATGACACTCCCTTAGGAGGACATTCTGGAGCTGCAGTGACTACCAAGAAATTGGCTAGTTTATTTTACTGGAAGAAACTTAGGAGGAATGTCAAGAATTATGTTAGAAATTGCTCCATTTGTTAGAGGTGTAAACCCATGTTACAGGTAGCTGCTGGTTTACTACAGCCACTACCCATACCTAGGGCTATTTGGGTTGACATCTCATTGGATTTTGTAGAAGGGTTACCTAAGGCTAGGGCAAATACACTATATTGGTGGTTGTTGACAGACTGAGCAAGTATGCAAACTTCTTAGCACTCTCCCACCCTTTTACAGCAGGTGAGGTAGCCCAACTCTACTTTGAGTATATTTTTAAACTTCATGGGCTCCCTAAGACAATTGTGAGTGATCGAGACAAAATTTTCATGAGCAATTTCTAGTCTGCTCTCTTCAAGTTTCAACAGGTGGCTTTACATAAATCCACAACTTATCACCCTCAATCTGATGAACAAGCTGAGGTAGTTAATAGATGATTGGAAGGTTATATCAGGTGTATGACTGGGGAAAAGCCATTAGAATGGGTCCTCTGGTTACCATTAGTTGAATGGTAGTATAACACCAATTGGCACTCTACCATTGGAGTTACACCTTATGACGTGGTTTATGGCCAACCCCCTGCATTGCACACCCCTTATGTGGCTGGGATTGCTCAGTTGCACCAGTTGATAGGAGCCTCTAAGCTCGTGAGGAGTGTATTGCTATGTTAAAATTCCATATTGAGAAGGCACAACAGAGAATGAAGGCACAGGTTGACAAGTATAGGACAGACAGGGAGTATGCAGTGGGAGATTTGGTGTATGTAAAGTGAAAACCTTATTGCCAGTTCTCGGTAGCTCAGAGATTGAATCACAAGCTGGCCCCTAAGTTTTTTGGTTCATTTCCAGTGGTTTTGCGAGTAGGGTCAGTGGCCTATAAGTTGCAACTGCCTCCTATATCTATGATACACCCTGTCTTCCATATTTCCCAGCTCAGGAAGCACATTGGTCCTCACCCTATTCAGAGTATATTACCAGAACTGGATGGTCAGGGTTTAACAGCTGCTGAGCCAGTTGCTGCGTTAGATAGAAAGTGTTGGGCAAGAAAGGCAACCACGCTGTTGTGCATGTTCTAATACAATGGTCCACCGGTTCCAAGGAGGACGCCACCTGGGAACTCTACACGGATATGAAGAAACGTTTCCCTTCCTTCGATCTTTCAGCTTGAGGACAAGCTACTTTGATGGGGGGAACGAGTTGATACAAGCCAAAGCTAATAGCTACGCATGTGACGGGCACGTGATAGAGGTTGTTGTAATTAGTTGCAAAGTTCGTTGGGATGGTGGGGCCAAGGTAGTTAGTATCTAAAATTGGCGGGCAAGGAGCCTGGTTGTATAAAGGGAGGGCTGTGGTTGTAAGATTGGCTAGTAAGATTGATAATCAAATGATTTTTCCCTCTCCAACTTCTCTCTCTCTCTCTCTCTCTCTCTCTCTCTCCCCTATCGGACGTAGGGTTCATCTTTTCTCCTATTTTTCTCCTCCAAGACCTCAATCTCCTGGGAGACTCTATCAAATGGCAACTCTAAATTTTCTGAACAGCCTAGACTTAGGTGAATTGGATTAGTAACAAGTAAAGAAAGAGTAACGAACCCAAATTAAACCACCTTATCATGTACCATAATACACCAGATTACCAATAATCAACAAAAACCTGTCAATCAAGAGAGAATCCACCAATCCTTACCCTCTGCACAGATTGCAGATATTACAGAGCCCCCACTGGCAACCTTCGCCGGCGACCCACCGGCAATTGCCGTCAAACCGGCGCTAAACAGAAGGCCGGAAGGGCAAGAGACATAGAATAGGAGGTCTGAGAGTGCGTCATTAAAAATAATCATGAAAGTATTCATCTCACTGTAACATTTATGTAGTGAGATTGCCTCTTTTCCGGGTAACTTTTTAAATATTATGAAATGACTAATAATTTATATTATAATAACTTTTAATGTTATAATATTAATAATTTACTGGATAATAATTTTTTTTTAAAGTGCCCTTTAAATAAATTATTGGGCACGCTCACGATAATTAAAAATTACCCATCTCACAATGAGGCTGAAATCAATGACAGCATATCTTTTTATTAATATATCTAAGATGTACGTACGTCGAATGCATATTATGGATAAGGATGAAGATTTGAGTAGCTACACTAGTGCTTTACAATGAAGGGTATAATAATTATATTAAGCACAAAGATGTACCGTAGTGTAGTTAGCATTAAAAAGATGTACCATAGTTGACATAGAATAACTAATATGATTAACAGGTGGCTGTGTCCGTATTTCAAAAGACACGACTATTAATGGACGTAAGAGTTGATGACTATTATGCGAGTCCGGAATGGCTACCATAGATAAGAAGGCGCGACTTCTTTCATACTACTTAAGGGTTTCTCTCACTGTTCTTCCTAGGCATCCGAATGCGAAGTTGATTTTTCCAAAGGTCTTGATTATTTATGACATTATCAACATTAGCTTGTGTCTTGATTTACCAATTTCAATGTATAAAATTCACATTTGGAGCACTTGTTTCATAAATTGTTCAAACACAGACTATGGGAGATAGATACGATCATTTTAGAAAGGGATATAATTAACTAATAAATTAATTGTGATTGACTATTAAAGACAACTCTAAGGCTCCGTTTGGTCCTTAGAAAATTTGGTGGAAAGAAAAGTTAAAGAAAAAAAAGTAGGAAGAAAATGAGTTTTTTTCTCTTATTTGGATCAAGGAAAAATATAAGAATTTGGATGAGAAATTTAGATGTTGATGAACTACTTAAATCATTTTGATGTCATCTAAACAATACAAGATTGGAGAAGGTTGGGAATTTTCCTCAAACTTTCCTCACAATTTTATGAGAAAAATTTTGTCACTTGTTTTTAAAAATTTTTCCAACAAAGTTTCCTCCATATTTTTTTCCTTTGTGATTTTCTCTAAACCAAACATAAGAAAAAAAGTAACTTTCCTAAATTTTTTCCTTTGCACCAAACTTTCTAAAGTCCAAACAGAACCTAAGGGAATAATGTTCACAAGGAGTGACCATGATACTTGAATACATGTGATTATTACATTTAATAGGAATGACCGTTAATATAACAGTGATGAGTCACATATATAATACATAATGTCATTGTTAATATGCACACTAAAGATAGGATTGAAATTAATTGATGACTATTACAACTAACAAAATCATATATATATATATATATATATATATATGTGTGTGTGTGTGTGTGTGTGTGTGTGTGTGAGAGAGAGACTTCAAACGCTACGGTCGTGACACGTCATATCAAGCATTTATTAAGATTTTATTTAAAAATAAAAATTTAAACAATATGTGATTTAAAGTAATCATAATAAATAGTATTTTTTCAACTATTGCAACTAAAAAAAGAAATAAATTATAGATATGTTAATATTATTATTTTTGACAAAAATTGAATTATAAGATACTATGCGTTTCTAAAAATATTGTAGCTAAAATTTAAAAATAATCTATGGGTAGTACGGGTTTAAAGTTTAATGTAACCAATTAGTAAGTATTGTGTGAGATGACACTTTTATGATGACCTTTAATGAATATAAGGATGACTAATAACTCATCTACTTGTAATTCTGATAAAAGTCATTATTCAAAATAAAAGAGTAGTCAACCCCAAATTAAAAAGTCACTCTTACGTACAAAACAAAAGAACAAATATCAAATTTTCAAAGAAAAATAATATACTTGTGTGACTAATTAGTCTTGCATTTATAATCATTAGTTCTTTTCCAGCTTTGTTGTCTTTCCTCCAGCATGGTCAATAGTGCTACGCGTGTAGAAAATATATATATGTGCACAATGAGAGCATGTACTCCTAAAACAACATAAGAAATTGCGTCACTAGTGGGTGTCCTTTTTTGGTTTGTTTGTCCTTCTCTTGATCATCGTGGCTGCCTAATTTTAATTTCTTTGGTGCTGGCATTTCCTCTTTACATCAAATTCTGCTACTTGGCCTCTTAGATTGCCCGTGAAACTGAGCCATAACTTCATATAATCTTGAGGTCTCTTGAATATTGATACAGAGAAGAGGGATAGAAACAAAGCGCAAGGAGTTTCATGAAAGGTCAATGCAAGAGGTTTGAAGCGAAAGCTGAAACTGTCAACTTCATAATCTTTCCTTTCCATTTTACAAAGTGCGTGAGATACACTCGCCATATAGCCCAAGTAAAATAGAAAATGAATAAATCTCGCCACGTCGCCCGTCTCACAAGAAGTTTATTATACTTACAAAGTTTATACTTAATTATATATTTAGATCCTATTCAATGAAATTAGTTATTCAGGTAATGGACAGCAGTTTAGGCAATGAATAACTATTCTAATTTAGCTATGTATTAACCAATAACTGTCTAGACGAGTGGTTGAAACAAATGTGTTTGGTAAATTTAGCTTTTGGGTTAATAATTAATGTATATTGATCTAAAACAATATCAATAATTTTCAACGATAGTTAGCTTTTCAAAAGCGTTGCATGAAACGCTAAACGTTACTAGAAATGCTAAATATTATTTAAAAATTGATTGATTAGTGTATTAATGGATCAGGATGCTAAACGCAACTCAAAAAGTTATTGTCGAACACAACCTTAAGAGTCTCAATAGAATTACACACATACGCCAAAATTCTAACCAAAAAAAAAAAGGATTTTCGGCAGCTATAGTCTATACTTAAGCGATGTCTCCCACCATTTTATACTTGAAAAAGATATTTGTTTTCAATAATCTATACCGTGAAAAATATAGCGTTTTTACCCCAACTTTAGAGGTGTACTTCCTTGAAATTCTCCCCTACAAGATTGGCAAGATGAGTTTAGTGAGATCTACTTGGCTCCAAAGATCAAACGAGATCTAGCCACCTTGGCATGCCTGATATTTGATCCTAAATTCCCAAGTTTTTCTTCGACATTTTTGTTTTGATATACTAGCTAGTTAATAAACGCTGATAAAATAACAGGTAACTTAATTATATGGTAATTTAATTTGATGCATGATAAACCGATGAATATATGTTATTTAAGGAAGCATGAATAAAGATTAGAGGAAGGAATACCTCATCATTTTCAAATTTGTTGGCATTAATCAGAGCCATGTTTGCATGCAGGACCTCTCTGTCTGATCCTCTCAGATTGCACGAGCTATTATCAATTGTGTTTTTGCCCCAACTTGCATGTTATCAATTTTATAGAAAAAAGGCGTTTTCATTTTTTATTATATGAAAGGAAAATTTCATGAATCACCTTCTCTATAATGAATGCAGCATGTTGTGGTCTAATCAAAGCCGCAGATTCTACAAAACTCGTACCAGTTTTGGTGGGACTTGGCCAACTCTATACGGATAAGTTGCTCACAGTTTATTGCTACCATCATGTCCTTGTATTGCACAATTTATGGTCTATTTCAATGATTGTTTTTTCAGGTAAATTAGTTTTTTTTTAACAGAATTAGTTTGTTATAAATAATTTAAGAATTTACATGAATAGAAATAGGTACAAAATAGTACAAGAACAATAAAATAAAATAACTCTCAAAAATTTAAACAAACAAAGAAATTAAATAGCTCAAACTGAACTCTACCTTTATTATGTAAATGGTGTTCTAACATTAATCTTTTTTTCCTCAATCAAAGCTTATAAGTAGTGGTAACAGAATTGTTAGCATGACTAAGTTTATTATATTATGGTAGTGGCCATCAACTGGGGAAAATCATCGTTTGTTTCTTTTTTTTTTAAAAACTTGGATTAATTCGGTATTTAACCAAATTATCACATAACAAATATTGGACTGATTTTCAAGAAAAGACATATAAATATAATAAAACGATGCATTGAATCTTTTTTTTATCTATCAATGAAAATCTAAGTTTTAATATATAAATTTAATTAATGAATAAATAGTACAATATTTCATTTTCCCATCTCTTCAACAAATGACTATTAAATTATGATGAATAAAATATTTTATTACATTGTATTAAATCCTTGAACTCTCAAACTAATACATTTTCATTGTTTGAGCATGTGTAATGGTGAGCCAAATTTATGGCTCACCAGTAAAGGCCTATCAGTTGCACATCAATTTCTAAGTCAACTTTTTAGCTCACAAATCTTCTCCTCGTCAACGGAAAGTTTATCACTTTGGCTCATCATATAAAATAATACACATAGACTCTACAATCAAACATATTTTAATTAATTATTCTTTTATTTTGTTTTATTATTTGTGTGAATAAATTGTGAATAATAATTTAAAAATTTTCACCAAAATCAAATAATTAAATGGGAAATTTACTTATTGGCGTTGGTTAAAATAACACTTTTCATCTCGTCTTGCTTCCAAGTGTTATTTGTGTCTCCTTGACCTTTGAGCTAGCAATATCTAGTCCTGACATAATTACTCCCTTACTCTCCTCCTGGTTAGTTGCAGAAGCAAAAGAAAGGGAGCTTTGAATTTCTTCATAATGAGTTTTTCATCCCCAATTTCATGACTCTCTCTCTCTCCTCCTCATTCTCAACATCCTCCCTTCTCAATCCTCTGCTTGTTTGCTTCGTACTTTCCAGTTCTCTTCTCTTTCTTTACATGAACCTCTAAGTTCTTATCTCTTGAAACAATTATTTTATCTCCCTTAAACCTCAAAATTCAATCTCCCATCTTTATTATACTTAAATATCACTGTCTCCTTATGAGAAATTAAAATAACAATGATGATTCTTGTGTAGATCTTAGAAGGAGGTTGAAGGGGGTGTTAGGGCTTAATCTGACTTCACATTAACGATGAGGGGTTTGGGTGACATTGGCATTGCCAATAAGGCTGTAAAAGACTTGTCCATCACTGGTGAAGTTGTCAATCTGATTGCCGCTATGATACAAAGAAGTACAGAGAGAGAAAGGAGGTGAGGAGAGAAGAGAAGGCAAAAGGAAATGTTGAAGTAGGAGGTCTAGGTTGGAAACTTTTCTAGGTTGGATGGTGTAAGGTGAAGATGGAGGTGATGAATTAAATTTGGGATTTTGGTGGGAGGAGGAGGAAGAACAAGAAGAAAGAAGAAGAAGAAGACAGGGATGAACAAGTTAGGTTAGTTGCGCAATTAATTTTTTTATTTTAAGAAAAATTATCTTGTAAAATTAAAAAGGTTATTTGGAAATATCTCTAATTAGAAGATAATTTATAAAAATTAGTCAAAGTTAATTTTAACAAGCAAGTATGTGGATATATCCTTAATTATAAGATAATTGCTCAAAATTACTTTTAAGAGGCAAATATTTGAAAACGTCTTTAATTAGAACATAATTCTTTAAAACCAATTTGAAAAGGTAAGTATTTGAAAATATCTTCAATTGGAAGATAGTCCATAAAAGTCACTCAAAATTAACTTTAAAAGGCAAGTATTTCAAAATATAAATAACTCGAAGATAGTTGATAAAAATACGCACGTTAGAATATTTATACAAATGAGAGCAATAGTAATTGAATTAAAGTAAAATATTTAGACAAAAATGAGATAAATTAATATAAGATCTAAAAAATTGCATATAAATAAGAATTTTTTGTATTTATAAACAAATTAGGGAAAATGAATCCTAAACAATTTAGGGTTTGGCATTTATAATGACTAAAAGTATCTAACATATATGTAAGCTTACATATGTTAACTTGAGAATATGGTACAACAACATGGGTTAACTAAATATATATTGAGGGATATGATAATAGGTTTAGGGTATATGTCAAACATTTGAGATCTATGACTTAGGGTTTAACATTTAACTTTTATAACTTAGGGCTCAGGGTTTAAGTTAGGAGGTAGTAGTATTTAGGGTTTTTAGATTCTAAGAGTTAGTGTTTAGGTTGAACGTAAACCCTAAACCTTAAAATGTATATGTTATGCTAGACTCAGTTACTCTAACATATGGTCAACCCGAGTATACCATAAGGATAATCCGGGTTAGCATATTAGGACAATTCCTCCAAATTTTGCTAGCCATGTCACTTAATTAGCACAATTGCGCTTTACCAAATCATACAATGCTGAACCCTTAATGTTTAACTGTAAACCTTAAAACTTGATACTTGAATGTTTAACCCTGAATCCCAAACCTTGATTATCATTTAGGGTTTAGGATTTAGGTTTGAGAATAAATTTTAGAGTTTAAAAACTTTTATCACAATTTGGAGATTAGGGTTCAAGGTTGAGGGTTCGAGCATATTAGTAAGGCATGGCGTTGGGGTTCCACTTTTGGGGTTTACAGTGTGGAATTTGGGATTTAGGGTTACATCTTAAAAGTATGATTAATTAAAATAGTCAAGTAGGGTTCCCAAATACTTATATTTATAAGTATAATTTAAGGTTTTAGAGTATAAGTTCCATGGATTAGGGTTAAAGGGTTTTGCATTTAAGATGTAAAGCAAGAGTTTCGGGCTTATCTTAAACATTAAAAAATATTAAATGCTAACTTTACCTCATAGATAACAAAAGTCTATATATTTGGAGGAATAACCACGGTTGTCCTCACCTGCCAACCTAGGTTATCCTGGCAATGAACTTGGGTTAACCATATGGTAGGTTAAGAAGGAGTCTATTATAACATATATGTTTATGGGTAAGCTTTTGTGATTTAGGGTTTGCGCTTAAGGTATACATTTTATGGTACATAAGAATTTCATATTTTGGAGGGCAGATGACTATTGAAGTGACACTTATTAATAATTTACGTAACCTTAAATTGTGTTAGTTGGACCTTAGGATCGAATCCTAAACTATTGACCCTAAATGTTCAACCATAAACCTTAGGGTGTATGGTTAGGATTTAGGGTTCAAATAAATCATAGTCACTCTTTAATGCTAAACTTGAAGCCCGAAGGCTCAACGAATCAAGAATTTGGGGTTTGAGTAGCATCAAACTTTGTAAATGACAAACTCTAAACCCTAACCCCTAAATGACAATTTACCTTTACAAATTTGGGTTCAAGTATCAAAGTTTAAGGTGCACGAGTTTAGGGTTCAAATTTTGTGATTTAGGGATATAGGGTTTAGCGTTTAGTCATGAACACAAAAACTCAACCATGAACCCTAATTCTTGATGCTTAAGTCTTGGGGTTGGACCTGAAACATAAGACTTTATACTCCAAACCTTAATAGTTATTAGGATTTAGGGTCCAACTTCTGCATTTTCTGTCTCTAGCATATGGTTAACTCAATTATACCATAAGGATAATCCATATTAGTACATTAGGACAACCTCTATTATTCCCCTAAATTTTGCCAGCCATGTCATTTAAGTAGCACAATCGTGCCTCACCAAATTGTACAATGTTGATCCCTTAATATTTAACTGTAAACCTTAAAACTTGACACTTGAACATTTAACCCTAAACTCTGAGCCTTGATTATCATTTAGGGTCTAGGGTTTAGGTCTGAGAATAACTAAACCTTAGAGTCCAGAAACTTTGATCATAACTAAGAGATTATGGTTCAGGTTTCGAGTTGGGGTATATCGGTAAGATATGGTGTTGGGGATCCACTTTTGGGATTTACGGTTTGGGATTTGGGGTTTAGGGTTTGTTGGCCCTGTTTGGCTAGTTGAATCACCTTAGAGGAGGGGTGAATAGGGTGATGATCAATATCGCAAATAAATCGAAATGAAGAGCGGAAAAGTAAGCGTGGACAAAATACAAGCAAGTTTTTAACAAGGTTGGGCCTCAAAAGGTTTAATCCCCGCCTAGAGTTCCCTAACTCTAGGATTAACCCGAACTTTTATTAGGAGGATGATTACACAACTCTAGAGTACACCTACTCTAAGTTCTAAGTCCCAAGTTGGCACCTTCAACAAGGTTTGGTAGAGTTGACCCTTCAACTCTATAATCCCACCTATTCAGTACTTGAACAACGCAAAGAGTAATAGCAATTTGAAGCTCAATGAGTACAATAATTGAGAGTATGAGTATGCCAATGAATGCTCTTCTTGCTTGGTGCCTTTAGCTCACAGCTACCTTGCAAATTTATAGCCAAGGCTTGAGGATTGAAAGGAAAGTAGCCGTTAGATACTCCCTGATTTTCAGCTTCAGTCTAAAGCCTTGAACTGCAGTTTAGTGACACTGAAGATTGTCCAAAATCTGCATGTAACGGCTACTTGATCTCTTTTCAATGGCTAACTGATTTTCTGGGCTGATTTGATTCTCTTGGGCTGATTTGTCATTCTTTCCATGAGCAAGATATATCTCCATAATCTCAAGATACATGGAAGGTTAAAATAAACTTGTCTTGCCTTTTTGTCTTTCATCAAAACATATTAATAAATATATTGAGAGTTTCATGAAAGCTAACAATCTCCCCCTTTTTAATGAACGACAAAACCCAATGACATATCAATATAATTTTGAATGGCACAAGTAAAAAGCTTTCGAAATACTTCTCCTCCTTTTTGTATTTCATTAAAAAGGTAGCACAAGAGGAGAAAGAAAAATTAGAGCATGTAAAAATTATGGCAAACACATATAGCTCCTCCTTAACAAATTAATGATATATAAAGATGCTCCCCCTCAATCTACGGCACTCAAAAAAGACATATAGGGATAAAATACTAACCATGAAATTAATCACATATGATAATGCTCATTGACTTGAAACAAAATGATGCAATAAGTGATTAACGTTAACAAAATTCTCAAGAGTAAATCGACGATATCGAAAATGATACCAATTGAAAACTCAAGGACTATTGAAAAATGATCATGTGATATCATTTTTCTGTTCTAGACACAAGCAGTATAAGTATTGGGAATCATAATAATTATGGACAAAGGCAATGCTCATAATAACATGTCATAATAGTATAAGATATATTAGAACATTAGTCATGCTTACATTCCACGGATAATAAAGCCAAAAAAAAGAAATTTTGAAATCAAAATGCCACAAAATGCAAAGTAACATCGTCTTATGTTTAGCAAAAATCTAAATATTATCACTATTGAAGATGTTGACATAAAAAATCAAGCCTTTGAATTGGTCATATTAAAGATACCCAGTTTCTGCCTGCAGTTCAAGGCCTTGGACTGTACTTCAGGGCCTTGAAATCTGAGCAATGACAAAACAAATGAATTTACCTTATTTTTACTTTTGGCAAACAATAAGTACTTGCCATATGACTTTGCGAAGCTTCAATATTTCCTTGTCCACTTAAGTTTTCAAGAAGATCAAATGCTATTGAAAATTTATTATTAGTACATAAATGAGAAATCAATAATATCCCACGAACATGTGCATTCCTTTTTGATTTCTTCAAGAATGAAGTTGCTTGACCAAATCTTGATACCCTTTTCTTCTTGTATTCAAAATTGTTAGAAGTAAGAAAAATTAATGAGTTGAAATTTTTCTTCCCCTCAATCTTGACACATTTTCTTGATTTAACACCACAATCAAGAATTTGTGAAAGTTGAAAATTTGGTGTGGTATTTAAATAATAAAAAATGTGACAACTTGGAGAAATACTATTATTTGAAAATTCAATTATGGATGTTACCTCATCCTTATCGCTTTGAAAAATAAATGAATCATTATTTTTCTCACTAATTTCAAGAAACTCCTCAATTTGGGCATGCTTGACATCATTATGTATAGGCCGTGGAATTGGATTATCATTTTCATGTTCTTGCTCTTCATGTAGTTGGTGATCCTCAACTTGCTTAACATTTTCTTCCACAATTATTTCATCCTGCACCACAAATTCACTCAATACTACATTTTGATTAGTACCATATGAATTATAAAGAGTCTCCCAAATTTCCTTGACACTATCACAATGTGAGACAAACTCATAAATATCAACAGTAAGAGCACAAAATAAAATGTTTATAGCTTTAAAATTTTTGGATATCCGCTTGTAATCATTTTCAGCATATTCATCTTCCGATTTCTCAATAACTATTGGACCTTTGATTATGATATCCCAAAGATCGAGACCCTTGTACTTGATATAACGTTCCATTGTTTCCTGCCACAAAAAATAACTAGTACCTTTAAAAAGTGGAGGGCAATCAGAGTCAAAATCATAACTAGCCATGGGATTGAACTATTAGACGGTAAAGTCTTAAAAAATAGTACTTGCTGTGATACTAATTATTGGCCCTGTTTGGCTAGTTGAATCACTTTAGAGGAGGGGTGAATAGGGTAATGATCAATATCGCAAATAAACCGAAATAAAGAGCGGAAAAGTAAGCGTGGACAAAACACAAGTAAGTTTTTAACGAGGTTGGGCCTCAAAAGGCTTAATCCCCGCCTAGAGTTTCCTAACTCTAGGATTAACCCGAACTTTTATTAGGAGGGATGATTACACAACTCTAGAGTATACCTACTCTAAGTTCCAAGTCCCAAGTTGGCACCTTCAACAAGGCTTGGTAGAGTTGACCCTTCAACTCTATAATCTCACCTATTCACTACTTGAACAAGACAAAGAGTAATAGCAATTTGAACCTCAATGAGTACAATAATTGAGAGTGTGAGTATACCAATGAATGCTCTTCTTGCTTGGTGCCTTCAGCTCACAGCTACCTTGCAAATTTATAGCCAAGGCTTGAGGATTGAAAGGAAAGCAGCCGTTAGATACTCCCTGATTTTCAACTTCAGTCTAAAGCCTTGAACTGCAGTTTAGTGACACTGAAGATTGTCCAAAATCTGCATGTAATGGCTACTTGATCTCTTTTCAATGGTTAACTGATTTTCTGGGCTGATTTGATTCTCTTGGGCTGATTTGTCATTCTTTCCATAAGTAAGATACATCTCAATAATCTCAAGATACATGGAAGGTTAAAATAAACTTGTCTTTGATTGAATATTACAATATTTCCATAATAATGTCAATTATAAATAGCAATTTCAGAATATGATTAAAATATCATAAGATTGGAGAACTTGTCTTTTTGTCTTTCATCAAAACATATTAATAAATATATTGAGAGTTTCATGAAAGCTAACAGGGTTACATCTTGAAAGTATGGTTACTTAAAATAGTCAATTAGGATTTAGGGCTCAGCTTAAATGTTAAACTAACCCTAAACATTAAATGATAAAAAAAGCTTATATATTTGGAGGAATAATCCAAGTTATCCTAACATACTAACCCAGGTTATCCTTGCAGGGAACTCCGGTTAGTCATATGTTAAGTTGAGAAGGAGCCTAACATAACATATATGTTTATGGATAAGTTTTTGTGATTTAGGGTTAGCGCTTAAGGTTTTGGTTTTATAGTATGTGTACGAATTTCATATTTTGGAAGACAAATGACTGTTGAAGTGACCTTTATTAATAATTCTACATAACCTTAAATTGTGTTAGTTGAACCATAAGGTCGAATCCTAAACCATTGATCCTAAATGTTAAACCACAACCTTAGGGTGCAGGTTAGGATTTGGGGATCAAATAAATCATAGTGACTCTTTAATGCTAAACCACAAATCCTAAGGCTCAACGAATCAAGAATTAGGGTTCAGGGCTTAGTATTTGGGGTTTGGGTAGCATCAAACTTCGTAAATGACAAAAAAATTATATATATTACTTTATCTTAATTGAAATTTTCTAATTTTTTTTTTTTGAAAAATAATAATCTTAAATTAGCTCACAGCTTGTCAAACTATCTATAATTAACATTAAATTGGCTACTTCATAATTGTTCATTAGAAGGATCTTACCCAAAAATTTACACATTTTAGTTTATAAAATATTTTAATATTTATAAAGCATGTTACTGTAATGTAAAATAAATAAGTTTATACTTTTGTAATTCACCTACATATTCAAATAGGCATTTTCATTCGTTTTGGTTTCTATGGTCCATTTTGACAAGTTCGTGCTCTGATACTTGAATTAAGAAACATGATTACCCTAACAATCAATTTTTTTTCCTCTTTTTTGCTATGTAATTATTTCCTAGTTTAGATGAATTAAAGTTTGGCTCCTTCATTTTTGTGGATCAAGTTTAAGGACATGTTTGTTTAATAAATTAAATTATTGTGAGATCTCTAATGTGACATTTGATTATAGGTCGTCATCCGATAAGTTTTGGGTTAGTGTGAAATTATTATTTTCTTAAAAAAAATTATGCGATTGTGTTTACCTAAGATGCACGAAGTAATTAGATTATGTAATTTTTCTAATAAATTATACTAATATATGCAACAATGTGCTTATGTGGCATTTATTTTTTCATAATCTTGCCACATCGTCTAGGCAAACACACATCATAAATTAATGTAGATAAATAATTTAAGTCAAAGGGTATTCACCGCATTTTTAATGTTGAGGGGCATTTTCTTACTTTGACCAAAAGTTCAGATGCGTTTTATTTTTAGAGCTCGATACTTTGGTGCATTGTCTACCTATCATTTTTTTATTTTGTTTTTTACTCTGCAATCTAACTCTTCTTCTTCCCTTTATTTTTTGGGCCTATCGCAATTGTTGCATTATTATGGGACCTCATTAGGATGCTAAGGTTTGTATACTTATAAGTTGGATCTAATGCGGTACTAAATTTATAACTTATACAGGATGTACAAAATACATATTATAGTGTACTTCTGAATATTATTCTTTAGAAACAAATATTTCAAAATTGCACCATACTGTCACAACAAATCGCTTTTACAAATAAACATAATATAGTGTTTTAGGTATAATAACCAAATTTGTTAGTACATATACTTGACTTGAAATAATAAAGCAACAGTAATGAAAGTCTAATAAATTGTCTTTAGGATACTCCTATATTCAGCTCTTTCCCTTCCAGGTTGTTGGGATGAGAAGCATGCAAATCTTTTTGACTCTTCCAAGCGTCACAAGGGGTTTGTGTAACGCTCTTGGCCTCACTTGGACCTGCCTTCTCTGAGCAAACATGAATTTATTCCCCAATAAGATCTTATGGCTCCACTCAATTTTATATATAGACATACAGTTAAAGTTTTTTCCTTCAAATTGGAGCTCAATTCTATAGATTGCTGCTATAGTATCTCTTTCCCAATTGTTGTCCAACTTCTATTCTTTCAAATAATATGCTTTATCTTATATAAGAGATATTATAAAACGAATGGTTTGGTATTATGAGGTAACTATAATTTATTTATATGATGACTTCGACTAAAATCACCCCTAACTAAATGAACTATTAGCAACATTTAAGTGAAAAAATACTATAATATTGGTTTCACCCTAAAATACCTAGTTAATAGTCATTCATAAAATGTCTAATCTCATCATATCGTCTATATGAAATGATCTCACATAAAATTTCATATGTCTGAAAATATTGTACGGGTTTATTTTTCAAAGTATATTTTTTAATGGTCCGGTAAGGACACAGTAGATGATTGAATGTCAATCTATGCAATGATTAAATTTCAATTAACTTCAAAAATTTATATTTTGTAATTTTTTCAATTTATTTCATTTAGTTTTAAATATGTTGCACTTTGAAATTAAATCTCTTTTAATTGTAATGATAGATTAAGATAAAGTGGATGCCAACTAGGTTAGTCGCTAAATTCTTGGGCAGTTATTACTAAGAATTTGAGTTTGATTCTTGCATACATTGACATTTAGAATAAACCGGTCCAACAAGATCATCCACGATTAACTTAGCAATTGGAGGGGAGAGGACTGAAAGAGAATACAATATTCAGAGTAGAGACCCAAAGATTAACAAAGTAATCAGCAACTAGGGTTGTCAAACAGGTCAGGTCAGATCGAATTCATATTCGTGTCGAACTTAAATGGGTTGAGATCCTCGACCTGAACCTAACTCGTTTATTAAACGAGTTGAAAACCTCGACCTGTATCTGTTTATTTTTTAAACAGGTTGACCAGAAATTTATGCATTAACCCGTTTAATATAAACGAATCAGGTTTAGATTATCTAGTTACTTGTTTACTTGATAATCATATTTTGACTAAAATATGATTATCAAGCATTATAAATCAATTTTTTGACTTTAATATAGGATCATAATACAACTATTGTTTATGATTCACAAGAACTACAATTACAAAACAAATATTAACGTGATTGAACCCCACATTTTCACAATTGCCACCAAAAAGTACATGATAATTGGGTGAACGGATCTACCTATTTAATCCATTTAATTAAATGGGTTAAACAAGTATTTTTTTCGTGTCAAAATTCTCAACTAAACCTACCTAATTAATTAAACGGGTTGAACATGCATTTAATTAAACGGATTGAAAATCTTTATCCAAATACACTTAATTTCGTGTTCGGTTCAAATCAATAATCATATAGGATTAACTTTAATAGCCCTATCAGCAGCCCGATTAATTAGTCTCTTTATAATAGTGACACAAACTCATCTCCCATTAATGGGAAGACAATAAACCACGACAAACGTATTCATATATGGAGGTCTGACCTATAATAATCAGCTTGATTGGGGCCTGAAAGTATTCCCACTCCTATCGGATAGGGGAGTGCAAAACCGGTTAACCGGTTTTTCAGTTCAAAAAAATTCCGAACTGTAATCGAATCGAAAATTTCGGTTCGGCCAAAATCCGAACCGTAACCGAACTGAAAAATTCGGTTAACCGGTTTTTGGGTTCAGTTAACTAGTTTTTGGTTCGGTTAATCGGTTTTTTGGTTCAGTTACCGATTAACTATTCACAAATTATAAAAATCGTATATTTCTTAACAAAATTTTTCATTTTTTTGATGTTTAAATTTTTTTAATAAAAATTAAACTTTGGTTACCATTTATAAATAATAAAAAAGTGTAGTTCATCACCTAATTTTTTTATTTTTTATGTATAATTTTTTAAAAAACAAAATTATTTTCGGTTCGATTAACCGCCGATTAAACGAATTTTCAAATTGTCCGAACCATAACCGAACCGAAAACTGAAAATTTTTCCCCTTTTTTTGAAAAATTTGTTCAGTTTTCCAACTTTTCGATTTCGAATTTTTGTGCACACCCCTAGTATCAGACGTCTAGCTCTGAAAGTAAGAAGATAAGATGAGATTAACGGTGACGGATACCAGCCAGCCTCCCAGAATTTATTGCCAAAGCTTTAAATTAGGGCTAAGGCAGGTGCAATTATCATAGGGTGTGCCCCCCCAAAAAAAAAAATCGAAAATCTGATGGGGAGATCAATGGCTTTGGATTCCTGATTTTATGCCTTCTTGCTGTGTCTATGTTTGTATGCTCGCACAAGGATCATGGTCTGGATTGAGGCAGCACTTCAGATCTTGATCAAACTTTTTGCCTTTTTTTTCTTTGTTGTAATTTGATTTTTCTCTTCTCTTCATCAAAAAGAGCTGTGCAGTGTAAAGTAGGTTTACATGGAAAATTCTTCGATACAAATGTATGTATCTAGCATGGTACATACCCTGAAGTCGTGCAGTAAATGCGTTCTCAATATATTGCAGTATATCTTTTTTTTCTGCTGTAGTGTATCTTTTCCGTTCTATAGTGTACTTTTTCCTTCCTGCAGTATACCCCTTATTTTTTGCAATGTATGGTTTCTTATTTGTAGTGTATGTTTTTTTCCCTACTGTATATCTTTTGTTCCCTACAATGTTTCTTTTTCTAGTCGGCTAGTTTGGAAGAATTATGAAAATGCATGGTGGTTGGGGGAAATGAAATAGGGGTTTAGCCCAATTATATGATACCTCGCATATAGGTATGTACATAAGCATGGTACATAGGTATGTACCTTACAATTACTGGGTTCACATGATCCATTACCAGCTTTTTAGGGTTTTCTTTCACTTTCGATTTTTGCTCTAAAATTGATTTTTTTTTTCCTTCAAAAGAAAAAGTCGCGTGTTGCGAAATGTGTCCATAACAAATATTTTATTTGACCATCCAAGATAGTGATCCTTACATTGTCGAGTTGAGAGAAATGAGATCCACAAAATTAGATTATGAGATGATGTGAAAGGATTTCCAATCAGTTGAACCAAAAACATAATGCAAGAATATAAGCTGGTGGAATGTGTTCTTGATATAAAAAACCTAATTAAAAATCAAAAAGACAAAAAGGATTGATGGTCTTGACTTTGGATGACATCATTGATGATTAGAAACAATCCCCCAATGCTATTAGCAAATTCATTGAACGAAACCATGGACAATTAGCACAATTCAACATCACTCCGTAAAATTTAGCAATGTTCAGTGCATTTCAGCACAATCAGTCTATGATAATATAAAACGATTTAGCATAATTTTGTATATTTCAATAACTTTTAGCATTGATACATTTAACCGAGTCTTAACAATAAACACTAATAACTACTGATGACGAGTTCAAATGAACACGCCCAAGATCTCATTTCTCTGAATTTTGCTATCATTGGGCGTCGATATTCATCAGGCTTACCTCGGAAGGAAGCCATGAAAAATCCAGAAAAATCCAAAAAAAAAAGACCAAATATTTAATTTCAAAATAGAGAATGGGGGAAAGTCGACCACCAAGGCAGTCAATTTAAAAATGGGGTTGGCCAGAGGGAATTGATAACTTCCCGATCAATATGCAATGGCTACGATTTGATGACATTTTGGATTAAAATTTAAAGATTGAGCACAGCAAATATAAAGGAGGGAAAATTCTAAAATTCATTAGAAATAAAGTGACACATTAGCATGTTTATCAGATTTAGGGATGAAATTATGAGATGTTAGGATTTGTCCCAAATTTCTTTGCTGAATTTGATAACAATTAAACTGTTTCTTATTTTAAATATTGTTATTTAGTACTCAAGGTTCATATTATGTGGTTGGAGATCTTCTATTTTATGTAAATTATTTTATTTTCATATTTGGGTTAAAGATATTTTCCTTTTTGGAAAGCTGGTGCTCGATAGTCAAGATAAATATTTATGAATATGGTTACCGTGTGGTGTGACCGTTTAGGGCCCCCTTGTGGGCATTTGGTGGGGCCAAAATTGTGTGCATCTGGGCACTTTGTGAGAGTTGTCTTTTCTTTTCTATTCCACTATTCTAGCTTTAGTCGATAGAGTTTTGTGTGTTTGAGAGTTCGTGTGTAAGTTGATATCTCTCTTTGGATTGATTTCTTGGATTGATCTCTTGTATTGCTGAGATCATATATTAGATTCATTGTGTTCGTTGCTGCCCGTGGCTTTTCTTTTTGGGGTTTCCACGTCAAAATCTTATCTCTTATTTTGTGTTTGATCCTGTTTTATTTTTTCTCAATTTATTTGTTATCCTATTTAACTTCTGCTGAGTAATTGCTCACTTTTAGCCCCAATATAAGTTATGTCAGGTTTGGATGACCCAAAATTCATTTTGACTTATTCATGAGCTTTAATTCATTCAAGTTCATTGTATGATTGACTCAAAATAAGAGAATCAACCCATTTGATAATTGGAATTCGCAACATTGTTGCTTTCGCCCCCACCTTCCTCCATGGTCTGCCCGTGCAGATAAGCATGAGCCATGGCCAGAGGCCAACTCTTGGCCTTCTCGATTTTGGATGGTTACTAGTTTGTATCCGTGCGTCTACATGAGTGTTTAAATTTTTTAAAAATTCAAATATTGAAGGGTTTCATTTTAAAAATTCAAATATTAATAGTGTAAAAGGATAATTGTCTCATTACCAAAATTGAAAAGAATTAGTAAACAATATTCATGAAAAATAAGATACAATTAATGAGTAATTGTAAAGCAACAGAAGTAGTACATAATAAAATTGATGAAAGATACTACTAACGATTAATTTTGTAAAACAAAATCATAAGAAATGGAGTTAAAACCCCCAAATTTTATCCATGGTGATGATTTTTAAATAAAAAGTCTCAAGGAACAAAAATCTACTAATTAAGCCAAGCTTAACAGGTAATACAATAATATACTTTTCTAGACTTCATAAAGGGCTAAAGCCCACGCATAGGGATATCATCAAGTTTACTTACAATAATTAGAATGCCCAACCTCTTCATGCCCAACCTACATATCACTACCTATGAACCTTTGATACCATCATAGTAAAAATTCAGTCTCAAAGTCCCAATAGCAGGCAAACTTTGAACCTCCGCTTGCGTATTCTAAGCACGCGATCCGTATTTATATATTTATCAACTTACTCATAGTATTTGCGCTTGCAGCCACTGCACTTCACAATTTGTTGATATCAACATAATCATCAGCATAGTTTTGGACATTGGGGTATAACCCATAACTATACATGGTATCCTTGCGGAAAGTAACTCATTAGCACAATCACCTATCACATTGACCAAGTTATAATTATGTAATACTGGATCCAATAGTGCAAAATTTTCTCAAATGTCAACTATATAAAAGTTATTATAGTTAGTTTGGATGAGCCTATGAACAAATGAAAGCGAAAGATACCGCTAATCAATTTGGTCAAAAATTCATAATGGCCTACCTTGTTCAGCATATTACACCTCAAAGAACTAAAAATTCCTAAACATCAACAAAAGCCCCCCCCCAAAAAAAAAAGCACCCAAAGGGCCGCAAGCCAATATCAAAAACAACTAACAATGAGAATGCATTAAATAAGATAAAAGGGGATCAACAGACAACAGAGGGGAAGGGTCAGAAATTAAGAAATGAATAATAAGTGGAGGTGCCTATATTGCATTGAAAATGTTGATTGGATTCAGAATGTTGATCTTGTAGCACCCTCCAAATTATGGATTGACTGGTATCCCCTTTGACAATCTATCCCAATTATGGCTATAACCATAAACTATCGACAACAAAAATCAATTAATCAATTTACAATAGTCCAGTTAATATGCAAAATAGGGATATAAACTAAGGTAGATATTGACTTTAAACTTGGTATTTACCTCTAATGATGGCCAACAACGTGGATAATCCATATACTATACTCAAGATATGCAAATACCTACTACGGACCCAAAGAGCCTCATAAATATACAAATTTTGCTTAACATAGTAACAATATATTTTGACCAATTTACGAGAAGTCATAATACAGGAACTTTCAATCATAACTTTGACTAAAGAGGGAATAAGCTTGATGATAATTGTACATGGGCGATCAAACAAGCTAATCTCTCCAAATAAATCCTCATTCCTCCATCAAAACATGAATTGGATACTCTTGGAGTCCACTTCTTCACATAGGAAGTCCTAGATAAATTTTTAATTAGGATTAAACTATTAATAAATAAATTGTCTACCTAAGCTGATGACAATAAAACATAGAGAAAAACAAAAGGTTAAATAATTTCATAATGAACATGATATGTGATGATTGTTAGCATCGGAATCAAGGACCCAAGGAGAGAGAAAAAGCCAAGACAGAAGAAATCCATTAAATTGAATTTAAAACTCGACACATACGAAAGGCAGTGAAAAATCAACCTGATGTTGGCGTTCCTCTGTTTGCTAGTAGTGCTTCTTTGAATCTCAATTAACTTCTAATATTGATTTTTTATCCAAAATCATAACATGAATAAAATGAAAATGCAAGACCCACCAAATTATCAGGTTTAACCAATTAACCAAAATGCCCAGTATTAATATTTTGAATCTCAACAGAAGTCTTCCTCTTCAACACCCAATGCCTATTGGGTGAAGCTAATGATCATCAGGTGGCCTCTTTGATCGATGGCCTTGGACTTTTGTTTGACAACTCCCTTGAGCTGCATCTTGTAATTAATAGAAAGCACCATGTGGACTTCAGGAAAGAGAGATTAGAGAGGGGCTAATTGATGGTGATGATGAAAAAGAAGAGAAAGGAGAGTGATGGAGAAAGAATTGGTGGAGGTTAGACATGAGGCTAGAAGCCGACTATCAGTTATCTTCTTCATCATGAGTTTTGGGATTAATCGAAACGTGGGGATTGAGCAAACGTAGGAGAGGATAAGGTGTGTCTTTTGAAATTTGACTGGTTATTTTTTTGGAGGGATTAGGTAATTAGGCGGGATTGCGCCATTTGCTTAGGATGGAGGAGGGAAGGTTTCTTAACACTTGTCATCCTACTATTTATTATATAAAGATTTACTTGTGGTGGTTTCATGGAAATTGTTGGCTTCCTTTATGAGTTATTATAGTGGATATTTCAAGTGTATTATTCAACAAATTTATGCACCATAATCATCCCTTTTATGAGCCTTTATATGGATGAATTATGACTAACCTTTGGTCTCTCCTCATTTACTATGAAAGTTATATTCCGGGCTCTCTATAAATTGGACACTTTGTATAAGCATTTGGTATAGCTATTATCCCACCATACGGGGCATATTGAGGCATTTGTGGCATTTGGGAGTGCCTTTAGGTAAGTCTTTTTCATGATCATTTGTGAGTCAAATTTTGTCTCTTCTATTTTACATTTTCATGAGTAAGAGTGTGCGAATTTTTATCCATTTGATCTGGTTGCTAGTCTAAGATCTTTATCTATCATAGTATTGATTTTTTTTTTTGACTCACATTTGAGATTATTTTGTATTTGCTCGTATTATAATGGTTTTTGTGCCGTGGTTATCACCTGTAGTTTCTCTTGATTTGGGTTTCCATGTAAAAATCTTATTTGCTCATTGATTTGTTGATCTTGCTTTAATACTGTCGAATATCTACGTACATTCACGCTTCTGCTTATACAATTATACATATATCGATTTTCAATTTCTATGAACTCCTAACAAGTTAATTTGGTGAGGGTAGCAACAAACTAATGTAAGAAACAAGAAGTTCAAATTATGAAATTCGCCAAACCCGAGGGCTCCAAAAGGTGAGTAATTTACTTATAGCACCAAGAACAACCATTATGAGAACCTTGTACGGAATGATTAAATTGCTGAGTTGCAGTAGATACAATGTCTCCCACCATCAGATTTACAAGGGAGGAAAAATGGCGGCTACGTTAGCCAATGGCGTAAGGCTCTAGTTGTGAAACTTTTTGATTAAAAAAAAAAAAACTAGGGTTCATGCAATTTAAGGAGGCTTTAAAGGCAAACTGGTGTCTAAAGGGGGAATTTAACTTGGTCAACATTGGATTCGATTACTTTGTCGTTAGATTTGGATGTCCTGAGGATTATGACTACGTATTGACTCAAGGACCCTGGCTAATTGTCGCTAGATTTGGCCATACGGAATCTACAAGGCATATCGAACATAAACAAATACATGTTCTAATATCAAAATACAATCCACATCCCAAAAAAACTACTTTTACATACATTGATGGTTTGTCTTCCCACAATCGTTGTTTCATTATATAACCTGGAGAAGAGATCCACAGATCTGAGAAGATCTAATGTCTTACTCGAAATAGTTCTGCTGATCTAGTGTAGTCTTCTGGGGGAAAATATTCTTATGACAAAAGAGATCTCATTTGAAGTGTCGAAACTCATTGAAGAGTCGCCCCATCTTTGAACCACAATTCACCACTTGAAAAATATACGAAAAGGATGCATGACAACAAATAACACCAATCATTAAAAAACTCTCACAATCGGAGAGACAAACTACTCTCACAATTTGAGAGACTACTACTACGAAAAGTAAAATACTACTTGATAGAAATGAAAAAGATGACAATGGAGATAGCTTTTCCGGCCTTTGCAAAGTCTAAATCAAAGAGAGGAAGATGATGATGACTATGGAAATTAGCGAAAGAAGGATGAAGGGAGAGGGAGATGCACGTCCCTGCTCTTAATAATTAAGTCTAGTCTTTATTTACTTTCAAACTTATCGGACACTACTTTAGCCTTGGATAATACTAATGCAACTGATAATTGTATTCAATTTTCTTAAAAGAAATAATTAATTGATGTTGTACTTAATATCACACACCGAGTTCATATTTAATATTGCTATAAAATTGTTTGGACTAGATTTTAAGCCCGTCCTATGCATGGGTGATTTTAGAATTTTAATTCTATTACCATACATTTATTTTCCAAGCTTTGTAATGAATTTCATAGGTAGTGCTTATTAATGCTTAATTATTTAAAATGCCTGCTTACCTATCATATGAAGGAATGGAAAGTCTTGAATGGAGAAAATTTGTGGTGACAGACGTCTACCTTTTTATGGGCTAACTACGGGTGGGTAGTGGGTCGGGTCAGGTCGGGTTGGGGTTAACCCATTTACACTGCGAGCCGGGTCAAGCATGATCGACCAATTAACGATTTGGGCCAGGTTGGACCTTTTAAGAAAATAAATGAGTGGGCCGATCTGCTTTTGGCCCGTTTTAAAATGGGACAAACTTGCATAAAAAAACTGTGTAGAATAATTATTTTTATATATAAAGCATTGGTAGCAAGATTAACTAATTGTAGCATGTAAATTAATGTGATTATAGATTAAAAAATAATTGGTCACTAAACGGGTAGCTAATGAGCTGATCCAATTCGACCTGTTAATATGCTTTGATCGCCGGTCTATTATTGACTCGACTCTTTATTGATCCTATTTAAACTGGCCGACCCATTTGACTCATTAGGCATAGGCCTATTGCCCATTCCTAGATCTAACAGTAACTCAACTCTGATAAAAAAGAAGTGCAAAGAAGAAAAAGATAAAAAAAGATTCATCAGATCAGTTGGAGCTCAAGATTTTTTTTGGGCGATGCTCGAATCTAGTTTGACCCATGGGACTTTACATATAAGAATAATTATATTTGGGCCGTACTTGAATGTAATTTGACTAAGGTTGGGTTCAAGCCCAGATCAAGTGGAGCTCAAGATCGAGCAAGCCAACTAAGACCCGCTTAATTGGCTCAATTACAGCCCTACAAAAAGCCTCTAACTCGCCACTGCCAGAACGAGCAAGCACTCTGGAAGCCTCTAACTCGCCACTGCTAGAACGAGTAAGCGCTCTGGAATGCTACAACTAAAACTATTTTTGTTTTTTTTTTTTTAAACAAATTTTCTAACTGAAACAAAGAAGTCCTACATTACTCTCTTAGAGGCTTGAAGAGGGTGACATTCTTACTTACCCAACCCAAAAAAAGGGAGAAAATTTTAAAATAAGAATCAAGATTTCAATGTTAAGATGGGTTTTTTTAAAACCAAAATATTGGCGTGTTAATAGTACATTGTTTTTAACTTTTGGAAACTTTTTCTTAAGTTATGCAATCTAGTTAATAGTACATTCTTTTTAACTTATTATAAGTGATTTATTACTGATCAATATTGAATACTGTTGATAAACTGTGATGACCATTGATCAATGATGAAATTGTAATTAGAAAATATGACCAAATGCTGACTAGTGTCAATTAATCGTGACTAACTCTGAAATATTCACATTAATTGAAGGTTTCAATTCTAGATGGAATTGTCATGGGAGGTGGAGTTGGTGCATCGATTCATGTTAGATTGAAAAACATCATTTTTATTGTTGCTTCAAATGCTGCTGCAACCACGGAGTTGAAAGCTGTTAGTATTTAATAACAACTTTGCTTCCACGAGATCTACTTTTTGTGTATTGTTTGTGAGTTTTTCATATAGGTTTCCAAAATGTTTTTTGACCAATCTTTAACTTCCAACTTAACAGTTTTTAAATGCTTAATAACAATTTTTCCTCAACAAGATCTACTTTTTGTGCATTGTTTGTGAGTTTTTCACGTAGGTTCCCAAAATATTTTTTTGACCAATCTTAACTTCAAACTTAATAGTTTTTAAATGCTTAACAACAACTTTTATTCCAGGAGATCTACTTTTTGAGCATTGTTTGTGAGTTTTCACGCATGTTTTCAAAATATTTTTTTGGCCAATCTTTAACTTTAAACTTAATAACTTTTAATTTCTTAATAAATTTGAACATATTATCCCACTATAATTGATCTTCTAATATTTAACTACTATTACCCACTTGTTGATATTTACACCAAAAGTTCTGGAAGCGACATGGAAATGCTTCACTTTTTCCGAGCTGAGCATTGGATGATAAAATAATAGGACAATGATCTGAGCAAGTGAAGTTACCATGTACCTCGAAGCATTTGTATACGCCGGAGATTGGTCTCTCCCGGATATAGTTCTATCTAATCATTCGTACACCAAGTAGACATGCACTCATTTTTTTTGTAGGTAAACAGATTACCATCGACTTGTATACATTCTGCATTGATGGTTGACAAGAAATTATTGAGTCTTTCAAATTTATTATGGGGCTGAGCTTGTCCCTCTTTTTCTCAATACGACAGGATAATTTATTGAAATCTTCCATCAGGTCCTAAGAGATGTCAATAACATTATTTAATTCCAATAAACATTCATCATCAGGCACCAAAAGCTCGTACAATCATATGGACAGTGGCCTTGTGGTCTAAAACCAGGAAGGAAGAGGTGTCCCACAAACCAGAATTGCTAGGAAGGAATATCTCCTCTATTCCCATCCTCTTTTTTTGCTGTGGGTATAGGTTTTCATTGTTTTACTTGCTCTTGTTTGGGCATCTACTTAATTGAAAATAGGGGTGATGTCCTTCAAGTTGAGAGAAGCAAACAGGCTGATATGCTCCAATAGCTTCATTAATTGTCACTTGCCAAATATTAGTCATATAATTGATCTATAAATATGTCTTTTGAAAATGTAAAGGTAACTAATTTATTCACTAACCTAATAGTTAACAATTGATTATAACTACCAACAACTTTAGAAGTTCTAATTTTAACCGTTTCACACATAAATTTAAGTTGAATTATGATAAAAGATTTTATTTTAATTAGAAATCCTTATCATTAATTTACAATATGTTATATGGTTAGCTCTGTTAGATCTAAATTTGTACCCAAATTAGCTTCCAATTATCTTAGATGCCATGGTAACTTGAATTGTGTGTTGCAACCTACTGACTATAGTGGGAGCCTTCCAGGTCAAATTTAATCATTCTTCAACATCACGATGGGCGAAGCTTTAAGCGCACCAAAGGCGACCCCTAAGAAGTTATTTCTTGGTTACATATGTTACAAATTGGGTAAAATTAAGTCGATTTTAACTAACCCAGGGCATAGATTAGTCTTTAAAAGATAGATCATATTTAGATTTTTCCTCTCCTTGACCTAAGTGCCGCCACAGCCCTAGCCCTGTGAGAGTCGTCTTCCTCCATCTCAATCGTGAGGCTCTTGTTCACCACTCTGTGGGCTACTTTAACAGCTCCGTTTGTTTCGGTCTCCCCTTCTAGCAGATTTACATCCGTACCGAGGGGTGACTATGCCATCTAGGGCTTGGTACCAATATTTCTTCTCCCCTAAGCTACCTTACAGTACAATGGAAACGGGTCTGGAAGATGCTTGGAAACGCTTCTCTCTCACTATTGAAGAAAAGGCAGTGGTCATGTGCGAGGAGGACGTCTCGGCTAACAGGGCTGAGCAAATATTGCTTTGTCTATCTGGCAAAACCCCTCACCGATAACTATTTTAACCCTAACGCAATGAAGAATGTCTTCAAGACTGCGTGGAAGCCCTCAAAGGTATCTTGATCGGAACCTTTTTGCTTTCCAATTCTTTTCCATGGCTGATGAATTATGTTCTGAACGAAGGCCCCTGGGCCTTTGATGGCAACATTCTCCTCCTCAAGGAACTTACCGGCTTTGAGCATCCTTTGTAAGTGATTTTCAATACGGCTCGATTTTGGGTAAATCCATTGACGTACCCCCAATCAAGCAGACCTCACCCTTTGCTCGACTCCTCGGCGAAAACTTGGGTCTGTTTGTTGGCTGTGATGAAGTCAATCTCTTCTGTGCTGTTTTAAGTTGATATTGATATTACCAGACCTCTTAGGAGAGGCATCTGTGTCATGGTACAAGGGAAACCTATGTAGATATCATTCAAGCCCGGGCTTCCGCTATTGTTGCGGGCGCATAGGGCACATCCTAAATGGCTACGAGCTGGAAAATAAGGCTGAAGACGCGGACCTGCAGTACAGGGAATGGCTATGAGGTTCCCCTATCAAACATCAACGTCGAATAAATGCGGCTGTCAAGCTAGAGGAAAAGCGAATCTACCTGGCTTATCGGAACAGCACAGTAGCTACGAAAGTCAAGGCTAAGCTATCGTTCAACCCTTCTCATGCAGCCCTTGCTGACACTCCTACCCCTGTCAAGGAAGGTGCAGCGTCATACTTTGACAATATGATATTAAACGGTGACCTGTTACTCCAACCCGGAAACGATGCTTTCAAGCGGAAGCTCATGGATAGAGGCAAATCATCAACTGTTGACAGGAAAATTCGTGTGCAGGATAATGAGCTTGACTTAGCTCCCCCCAATCTTCAGTAAAGGTTGCATCTCAACCCCGCCAAGCACCATGAGTATCATATGTCTCAGCTGCCGCAGGCTCGGTGACCCGTAGGCAGTCAAAAGGCTCCGTAACTTTCTACAGAAGCATTCACTGAGGTTGGTTTTCTTCTCCGAAACTAAGCACAGTGCCCTTGAAATGGAGAGCATAAAGATGAAGCTTAAAGACTTCGATGGTATAGCCATGGATGCCAGAGGCCAGTCTAGTGGTCTAGCCATGTTTTGGAAAAAAAGCCTTGATGTATCCCTCCTTTCTATTTCCCTACACCATATTGATATCACGATATCACTATTACAGGGTTAGGAAGTCAGGAGAAGTGGCAATTTACAGGCGTATACGGATATCCAGAGAATCATTATAAACTCAAGACTTGCAACCTCATTCGAGATCTTCACGATCACTCCACTCTTCCTTGGTTATTAGTCGGAGGAGATATAAACAACATTTTTTATAACATGAAGAAGAGAGGGGGCGCTGAGAAACAGCAAACTATTCTCAACGCCTTTCGAGATGCCTTTGAATCATGTGGTCTTCATGATTTGGGCTTCCAAGGCTATGAATTCACCTGTGGAACTGTCGAAGTGGCGACCAATCCATAGAGGAGCGTTGAGAAAGATTTAGTGCCAACATTGATTGGTCACTACTTTTCCCCTTGGCTAAGGTCTTTCATATTAATGTCAAGATCTCAGTCCATCTACCTATCCAGCTTAAACTCGCTGGGGATAGACGATTTAACAAGTAGAGAAGGCAAGCATTTAAGTTTGAGAATATGTGGGCTCTTCATGATCAATGCTTGAATGTCATATAGAATGTATGGGATAGAGTGGTTGAGTCTAACAGCACGTTGGCCTTTGAGAAAAATCTCTCAGCATGCGCCAATGACTTGACTTCCTGGAACCTCTCGGAGTTCGATCACATCCAGAGCAGAATCATTGCTTTGGAATCTTCCCTTCGAGGCGTCAGAGACATATCGCGCCGAGACAATATTATCTCTGAGATTAGTCAGTGGCGTCAAAAGGAAGAACTGCTCTAGCACCAGCGATCTAGGATTAATTTTTTGCGGCACGGGGACTCTAATTCTTATTGGTTCCACTCTAGAGCTTCGGCTAGGTGTGCCACAAACCGCATCTCTTATGCAATAGATGACACTGGGCATGAATATTCAGACCCCAGCAGCATTGAATCAATAGTGGTGGGTTATTCTTCTAAACTTTTTGAGTCCTCTAATCCTGTGGATATGGAATGTATTCTTCGCCATGTTCAGCCGAAAGTCACTCAAGGTATGAACCATACTCTCATGCCTCCTTTTTTTGTGGACGAGGTGAAACAAGCTGCGTTTCAATGCACCTGAGCACGGCCCTGGGCCCTGATGGACTCAACCCATTTTTCTATCAGCACTTCTAGATTGTGGGCAATGATGTAACCAAAGCAGTTTTGGATGTTCTAAATGGAGCATCTATTCCTCCTTCTTTCAACCATACTAATGTTGCCCTTATTCCGAAGAAGGCGAACCCCACCAACATGACTGCGTTCCGCCCCATTAGCCTTTGTAATGTGGTCTACAAAATTATCTCGAAGGTGCTCTCTAACCGTCTCAAAGCGATGCTTCCCGATATCATTTCCGAAAATCAAAGTGCTTTCGCATTTGGTAGATTGATCACGGATAATATCTTGATAACCTATGAGCTCTTCCACTATATGCATGGTCACAAAGGCACAAATGGCGCTATGGACCTAAAGCTTGACATGAGTAAAGCTTTCGAGCGCATTGAATGAAACTTCCTAGATAACATTATGTTGCGGCTTGGCTTTGATCCGAGATGGGTTTCCCTTGCAATGAAGTGTGTACGTTCGGCCACTTTCTCTTTCATCATCAATGGTGACCCAGTTGGTCATGTTACTCCGAGTCACGACCTACGTTAAGGTGACCCCATCTCCGCCTTCTTATTCCTTCTCTGTACTGAAGGTCTCTCATCCTCACTCACTCATGCGATTGAATCCCGAGCCCTCAATGGTATTAAAATTTGTTCAGGAGCGCCTATTATTTGTCATTTGTTGTTTGTGGATGACTCCATTCTCTTTTTGTTAGGATTTATATCAGAATAACAGTATAGCGGAAGCGATAGGATGCAATAGAAAATCAGAAATTCAACCAATCACAAACAACAGAACAATAGGAAGAGAACAAGAACACAGGAATTTAACGTGGAAAACCCAATGTGGGAAAAACCACGGACGGCGACAGCACCAGAACAATTCACTATGAGCAGAAAAGTACACCACGATCACAATCACCTCAGTGATTCGATCAAAGAGCAGAATTACAATCTCTCTATTGTAATCTCTCACAAACGACTTTTACCTCTCAATGTGTTTATGAGTACTGAAGTGTTTTGAAACAAGGCCCTAGACCCCCTTTATATAGGGTCTGCGAGGTAGGATTTTCCCCTGAAAACCCTAGCTACCACCTTCCAAAACCGTCACCAAAGCGCAACCCTAGCCGCCACTTTAAGTCGGCAGAAAAGGCACGGTCGTGTCGTGCCATGTGGCACGACCGTGCCACATGGCACGGGCACACCGTGTCACTTCTCTGCTGCTCTGTTCTTCGGTTTTCTTCGTCGCGGCACGCCCGTGCCCATGCAGCATGGTCACCCCGTGCCTAAACCCGAGATTTTGGGCCATAAAACCCAACAATCTCCACCTTGGACCAAAATCTCCAGTCTTCAATTACTGTCGTCGTCGTCACACCCCAAGGGGTGATGCCCCCTATGGGGCTATGCCCCGCAGGGCCCTCAAATACTGCGAATACCAACTGAGTTCAAGCAATGCTTGAACTTAGCTCTAGGAGATGATTTATATGAACTTTCCTTCATATAACCTGTCACAGTAGATGCCTGCAAGACATAGAGGCCTCCTTGCCTCAGACCCTTCAGCAGAATCCTACTGCCCTTTGAGACCTTCAGAACTCCACCTTCAGCTGAATATTTGCACCCTTTGGATTCAAGGGTGCCCAACGAGATGAGGTTACGCTTCAAGTCAGGAACATGACGAACATTCGATAAGGTCCTGACAGCGCCATCATGAGTCTTGATTTTAACAGTACCAATTCCAGTTACATTACACTGGGCATTATTGCCCATGTGAACTACAGTTGAATCAACTGGATCATATGTTGAAAACCAGTCCTTGTGAGGACACATATGATAGGTACACCCAGAATCAAGAATCCAATCAGAATCGCTCCCCCCTTCAGTAGAGGTAGCAAACAGAACGTCCCCATCAGACTCAGACTCTACTACACAATCAGCTGTAGCAGTTTTCTCCTTTTCCTCATTCTTTTTCTTTAATTTCCAGCAATCAGCTTTGATGTGACCCAATTTGTTGCAGAAGTGGCAGGTTTTATTTGCATGAGGATTCCGTGATTTAGAGCGGCCCTTTTTCTTGTTACCATTCCCCTTTTTCTCTGTTGTCCTACCCCTGACAGCCAGTCCCTCACCCGGATCAGCATGAATATCATGGTCAAACTTTTCTTTAGACAGTAGGTTGGCCTTGACATCCTCAAATGATATAGTATCTGAATTACTATATAGCATAATTTCTTTAAAGTGTTTGTATGAAGGGGGTAGTGAGACAACAAGTAGAATAGCTTTATCCTCATCATCAATTTTAACGTCCAAGCTTTCTAGATCCACTAGAATTGAATTAAACTCATTCAGATGTTTTTGGACGGGCGTACCTTCAGCCATACGACAGGTATACAACCTTTCTTTCAGCCTGATCTTATTAGCTAGACTTTTCGTCATATACAACTCTTCTAGGCGAGTCCAAAGGTCAACAGCAGTTACCTTATCAAGTACCTCTCGCAGAACGTGAGGTGCCAGGCACAGTTGTATGGCTGAAACCGCCTTCAACTCCAATTCCTCCCATTCGTCCTCCGTCAGCGACCCACGCCGCTTCTTCTGTTCTTCAGCCCATTGCTCATCTGTTGTCTTTTCAGGTTTGACATGAGGTCCCTTCAGGACCTTCCACAACCTGTGCTGGATGAGAACCGCTCTCATCTGCACCTTCCAGAGATTAAAGCTAATCTCCCCGTCGAACTTCTGAATGTCTACCTTCATGATTGAAGACATCCTAAACCAAAGCTCTGATACCACTTGTTAGGATTAATATCAGAATAACAGTATAGCGGAAGCGATAGGATGCAATAGAAAATCAGAAATTCAACCAATCACAAACAACAGAACAATAGGAAGAGAACAAGAACACAGGAATTTAACGTGGAAAACCCAATGTGGGAAAAAACCACGGACGGCGACAGCACCAGAACAATTCACTATGAGCAGGAAAGTACACCACGATCACAATCACCTCAGTGATTCGATCAAAGAGCAGAATTACAATCTCTCTATTGTAATCTCTCACAAACGACTTTTACCTCTCAATGTGTTTATGAGTACTGAAGTGTTTTGAAACAAGGCCCTAGACCCCCTTTATATAGGGTCTGCGAGGTAGGATTTCCCCTGAAAACCCTAGCTACCACCTTCCAAAACCGTCACCAAAGCGCAACCCTAGCCGCCACTTTAAGTCGGCAGAAAATTTCCACTGGCACGGTCGTGCCAGGGCGGCACGGTCGTGTCGTGCCATGTGGCACGACCGTGCCACATGGCACGGGCACACCGTGTCACTTCTCTGCTGCTCTGTTCTTCGGTCTTCTTCGTCTTGGCACGCCCGTGTCTGTGCAGCATGGGCTCCCCGTGCCGATACTCGAGATTTTGGGCCATAAAACCCAACACTTCTGCAAAGCCTCCTGGGAGGAAGCGCTATTCATTCGAGATATTCTTTCTGATTATGAAAAGGCGTCGGGATAAAAAGTGAACCTAGATAAAACCCAAGTCATGTTTACTGAGGGGGTTTCCCAAGAGCATCGAGATGATATTGTTGGGTGCTTGGGCATCAAGGAGGTTCTTTTTCATTACAAACACCTTGGTCTTCTTACATATGTCGATATAAAACGAAAGAAGCCTTTCTTATTCCTCAAAGACTGTATCAGCCGTCATCTTTCTTCTTGGATGGATCAACTTATTTCCTGGGCGGGCAGGGAGGTGCTCATAAAGGCCGTAGCCCAAGCAATCCCTACTTATACGATGAGTGTTTTTAAGTTACCTAAGGATATTTGTTCATCCATTCAGTCTTCCATCATTAATTTCTGGTGGGGTCACAATAATAATTGAAAATATTTTTGTATATTATTATGCTTTCCATATAGTGTAGACTTCGGGCCTGTTCTTTTCGTGGGTAAATAGGGTGGATAAAAAAGTGAAGTAGGTTGAAGTAGGTTGAGGTGGGTTGAGGTAGGTTGAAGTTGGTACTTGTTTTTGAGGTGGGATGAAATAGGTTGAAGTAGGTTGAAGTGGGTTGATGTTGGTTGAAGTGGATTGAAGTTGGTATATTTTTTATGTAGTGAGTTGAAGTGGATTAAAATAATAAGAATGTAACTAATGTGTGATAATTTATGAAGTTATCGAAATTTTGTGAAATTTTTGTTTATTCTTTTTTATTTTTTATTTTTTATTTTTATTTTTATTTTTATTTTTATTTTTATTTTTTTATTTTTTATTTTTTATTTGTTATTTTTTTATTGTTCATTTTTAAGTTTTAATTTTTCTTTTTTTCTTTTGTTTTTTATTTTTCATTTTTTACTTTTAATTTTTCATTTTTCATTTTTCTATTTTTTATTTTTTATTTTTTATTTTTATTTTTATTTTTTATTTTTTATTTTTTATTTTTTATTTTTTATTTTTTATTTTTCGCTTTTCATTTTTCATTTTCCATTTTTTCATTTTTTATTTTTTATTTTTTTATTTTTTATTTTTTATTTTTTTATTTTCATTTTTATTTTTTATTTTTTATTTTTTATTTTTTATTTTTTATTTTTTATTTGTAGTTTTTATTTTTATTTTTAAATTTTTATTTCTTATTTTTTATTTCTTATTTCTTATTTTTTATTTTTTATTTCTTATTTTTTATTTTTTAATTTCTTGGTTCTTATTTTTTATTTTTTATTTTTTTAATTTATTATTTTGTAATTTATTATTTTTTTAATTTTTAATTTTTAATTTTTAATTTTTTATTCAAAAAATCAAAATTAAAATTAAAAATAAAAAATAAAAAGTAAAAAATAAAGCAAACAACGTAAAAAATAGAAAATAGAAAATAAAAATTATAAATAATAAATAAAAATAAAAAAATAAAAATAAAAAATAAAAAAGAAAAAAGAAAAATAAAAAATAAAAAATAAAAAATAAAAAGTAAAAAGTAAAAAATAAAAAATAAAAAATACAAAAATAAAAAATACAAAAATGAAAAAATAAAAAATAAACAATAACAAATAAAAAATAAAAGGGAATAAACAAAAATTTCACAAAATTTCGATAACTTCATAAATTATCACACATTAGTTACATTCTTATTATTTTAACTTACTTCAATCCACCACATACAAAATATACCAACTTCAACGCACTTCAACCTACATCAACCCACTTCAATCTAGTTCAACCTATTTCAACCCACCTCAAAAAAAAAAAAATACCAACTTCATCCTACCTCAACCTACCTCAACCTACTTCAACCAACTTCACCCTTTTCCTCACCCAATGTACTCACGAAAACAATAGGCCCTAAATCTCATATGATACTTTACAAATTATTAAAATTATGAAGGGGGTGGGTTGAAGTTGGTTGAAGTGGATTGAAGTAGGTTGAGGTAGGTTGAAGTAGGTTGAAGTAGGTTTTTTTTTTTTTTCAAGTGGGTTGAAATAGGTTGAAGTAGGTTAAAGTAGGTTGAAGTGGGTTGAAGTTGGTAAATGTGGATTGACCCACGAAAAGAACAGGCCCTTCTTGTATTGCTTGATGACCAAGCTAGGGTTAGAAGTAGGGGTAGCTTTTCCTTGTGTGTCATATATATACACATGTATGGCCTGCCGTGAGGTACATAGTGAAATATTAATTTCAATCATCTTTGTTGCACATATCTCTTCTCTCTCAAATTTCTTCATGGTATCAGAGCACTGTGATCTAACTTTAAAAAAAAAAAACACAAACACAAAACCCACACAACAACTGAAACCCTATACACAACATGGGGAAGGATGATGAAACAAAGAACAAAGTTGAGACCTTTGTCATCACACCTCGATCTCTCTACTATCTATCACCTTCAGATTCTCCTAGAGCCCTTATCACGGCTATCAGGTTCGATGGGAAAAATTATGACCTTTGGGAGCAAGCTGTAAGGACAGCTTTGAGAGCTAAAAACAAGCTTGGTTTCGTCGATAGAACGATAACCAAGCTAGACACGAAAGGAGGAGACGAAACCTTGGCTATGACTTGGGAGATGGTCAATTCTATGATAACCTCCTAGATAATGAATGTAATTGACCCAAACTCCATGGAAGCATAGCTTACGTCAACTCAGCCCATGCCATGTGGGAGAATACTAGGAAACGATACTCAGTTCCTAATATACCCAGAATACATAAGTTAAAAGCTGAAATTGCCCCAAACTCATGAGCCTCTAGAATGAACTTGGGAACTACATTCATGTACCTGAATGCAAGTGCAGAGCGGCTGAAAAGATTCTTCAGATAGCGGAGAATGACAAAGTCCATCAATTTTTGATGGGGTTGAACGACGAGGCGTTCTCCACAGTTCGTAGCCAAATATTGGCCCTCGATACCTTACCGAGTACAGACAAAGTTTTCAACATGGTGCAACAAGAAAAGGCCCACAAAAGGGTGATGCTTCACCGTGAAGGAACCACCATCCATGATGGTGCTGCAGCGTTTGCCGTGAGCCACGCTAGGCCTAGCCAATGAAACGGAGACAAACCGATGTGTCGGCACTGTGGTAAGTATAGGCATGATGCTGCTGGGTGTTTCGAATTAATTGGCTATCCACTCGGGTGGAGTTCACGAGGAGGACATGATGGCCGAGGCAGAGGACGGGATGGTAGAGGAGGAGGCCGTGCAACAAGCAGTCGAGGGCGTGGTGATTCGAAGGAACAAGCTAATGTATTGCAGACCAGCCTTGAGATCGAAGAAGACAGTCACGGTGCACGGTCCTGGAGCAACAGCACGGGCTTCACTCCTAAACAGATACAAAAGATCTTGAGTCTGATCGAACCCTCCAACTCAGCCCATGAAAAACTTTCAGGTAAGGGATTATGGTTACTCGACAGTGGCGCCTCATGCCACATGACTGGGAACATCAACTTGCTTCGAGAAGTACATGGAGTATTACCCATTGAAGTTCAACTACCCAATGGGGCGTATACCTTGGCAACCAAAAAAGGGTTTGCTTATTTGAATCCTAATATTACCCTAAAGGATATACTCTATGTCCCTCAACTGAATTGCAATCTCATGTCTGTTGGGCAGTTAATTGATGATTTATCATGTGTTGTAACATTCACTAATCAACATTGCGTGATATAGGACCTAACTTCGAGGAGCTCGATTGGAGTGATTGAGCCAAAAAGAGGGGTTTATTATTTCAAAGACAAGACTGCGGCAGCAATTCAAATCAACCGGGTTTCTTCATATGAACTACGGCATCAACATTTGGGGCATCCATCTCAACAGGCATTATCTAAGCTATTTTTTGGTATTAGTAAAAGCTATAGTAGTCATAAAGCGGATTTATGTGATGTGTGCCTACGTGCAAAACAAACACAATCATCTTTTCAAATTAGTGATAATATAGCATCGAATATATTTGATTTGATTCATATTGACATTTGGGGAGCATATCGTGTTAAGGCGTTTTATAGTGCACATTATTTTTTGACTATTATTGATGATGCTAGTAGAGAAGTTTGGGTATACTTAATGAATGACAAAAGCGAAGCCTCTCAAATTATCAAAAATTTTTGCCATATGGTCTATACCCAATTTGACGCCAAGGTGAAAATTATTAGAAATGATAATGGCCGTGAGTTTACTTCAGGAACTATGAACACTTTCTATAATGAAAATGGAATTGTCCATCAAACAAGATGTGTTGCTACCCCTCAGCAGAATGGCAGAGTAGAGAGGAAACATCGTCATATTCTCAATGTAGCCCGAGCACTATGTTTTCAAGCCAATCTTCCTATTGAGTTTTAGGGAGAATGTGTGCTAAACGCAGCCTATATAATTAATAGGACACCCTCCACAATCCATCAAGGCAAAACTCCCTTTGAAGTTCTCTATGGGACTAAGCCTACGTATGATCATATTAAAGTCTTTGGATGCCTATGTTATGCATACAATTTACAACGACAAAAAGATAAATTTGGTACTCGGAGTTGAAAGTGTGTGTTCATTGGTTATCCTTGTGGACAAAAAGGGTGGAGGGTTTATGATGTTGAAAATGGTGATATTTTTGTTAGTAGGGATATCGTGTTTTGTGAAGAGTTGTTCCCTTTCTCAAAGAACCCTACGGACGAAGTTCTGTAAATAAACCTGAGTGTGTGGAGCATGAGATTTTCTCTGACCTTGGTGCCAATAATCATAACCCAGCTCACATTCCAGCAGTTATCTAATATTCTGGGATAGACATTTTAGAGAGGTAAGGCCCACATGAGGCTCTTCCACCTGATCTGATGCACGGTGGACCGCAAGGGCAGTGCACTGAGAGAGGGAGCAACCCAGAAGCCTCGGCAGGCCCATCGCTAGGCCCAGTTACAGCAGCATCCAGCCTAGGTACGTCACCTGGTCCAGCTACATCGCCTGGCCCAATCACCGCTGAGCCAGCAGCCCAGCCCGGGCCAGCTGCGTTAAGCAGCCCAGCAGCCTTATCAAGCCCGACCTCTTCTGGGCCTAGCACGATTGGGCCCTCAATGTTAGACAACATGGTCAGCCAAGCGACAGGCCCAACAGTAGAGTCCGCAGGCCCAAGACGAGAAAAGCATCTCATAAAGAAGCCAACTCATCTCACGGACTACGTTTATTACTCGGTGCAGTCTAAGAACCCCTCTTCCTCAGCACAACCACATCAAACGGTATCCTCAGGTAATCCTTATCCTATAGTTGATTATGTTACATGTGATCTTTTTTCTAACGCCCATAAACAATATATTGTTGTTATAACAAAAGTGGTGGAGCCCAGGTACTTTCATGAGGCATTCAAAGACCCCAGGTGGAGAAAAGCAATGACCAAGGAAATTGAAGCTCTTGAACTAAACAAAACTTGGACCATAGAAGAACTGCCTCCAGGCAAGAAACCCATAAACTGCAAATGGGTATACAAGGTTAAGTACAAGTCTGACGGGAGTATCGAACGTTATAAAGCTCGTTTGGTTATTCGAGGGGACCAGCAAGTAGAAGGATTTGATTATGACGAGACATTTGCCCCTGTCGTCAAAATGACGAGTGTGAGATGTTTTCTAGCCGTTGCAGCTACCCGAGGGTGGAATTTGCATCAGATGGACGTAAACAATGCCTTTCTGCATAGGGATCTCGATGAGGAAGTATACATGACCATACCCCTAGGATTCCGAACAAAAGACTCTTCAAAAGTACGTCATTTACGAAAATCACTCTATGGGTTGAAACAAGCTCCTCGTCAGTGGTTTACAAAATTATCATCAAAATTGGCAGAATATGGGTTTATACGATCCTATGCAGATTATTCCTTATTTACCTACAGGAAGGGCAATATATTCATGGCACTCCTCATCCATGTAGATGATATTGTACTTATAGGGAGTCACGATGACGCTTGCAGCAAATTTAAGAGATATCTAGATGATTGTTTTCGTGTTAAGGATCTAGGGCCTCTAAAATACTTTCTCGGTATTAAGGTCGCTAGAATTGCACAAGGGATATTTTTAAACCAAAAGAAGTACGCTCTGGAAATTATAGATGAGTGTGGACTTCTAGGCTCCAAACCCGCTGATTTTCCCATGGAAACGAATCATAAGCTTGCACTATATGACAGCAAATCATCACATGATGCAGCGCAGTATCGGTGACTTATTGGCAAGTTGATTTATCTTACTATTATGCGCCCCGAAATTGCCTATGCTGTTCACATCCTTTCTCAATTCATGCAAGTTCCTAAGGTATCACATATGGAAGCCGCTACACGTGTACTTAGGTACCTTAAGGGGTGTGCAGGAAAAGATTTGTTATTGAAAAACAATTGTGATCTACAATTGTATGCTTATTGTGATTCAGATTTGGGCGCATGCCCGATTACTCGAAGGCCCCTCACAGGCTATTTCATCACCCTAGGAGGATCTCCCATATCATGGAAGACTAAGAAACAAACAACTGTATCAAGATCCTAAATTGAAGCAGAATATCGGGCTATGGCAATGGTGACTAGTGAACTAATTTGGATCAAATCACTACTTGCTTCACTTTGAGTGTTTATGAAGGCGCCCATCCCGTTACATTGTGACGACCAAGCAGCCATCCATATTGCTAGAAACCCAGTCTTCCATGAAAGAACAAAACACATTGAAATTGACTGTCACTTTATACGAGAACGTATCCTCTCAGGAGAGCTGCAGCCACGATATCTACCGTCCAAATATCAATTAACAGACATCTTCACCAAAGCCCTGGGAAAGCAGCAGTTTCATTTTCTACTAGGCAAGTTAGGCATGATCAATCCCCATACTCCAGCTTGAGGGGAAGTGTTAAAGAATAATTGAAAATATTTTTGTATATTATTATGCTTTCCATATAGTGTAGACTTCTTGTATTGCTTGATGACCAAGCTAGGGTTAGAAGTAGGGGTAGCTTTTCCTTGTGTGTCATATATATACACATGTACGGCCTGCCGTGAGGTACATAGTGAAAGATTAATTTCAATCATCTTTGTTGCACATATCTCTTTTCTCTCAATTTTTTTCACTATGCGATGAGTGTTTTTAAGTTACCCAAGGATATTTGTTCATCCATTCAGTCTTCCATCATTAATTTCTAATGGAGTCACAATAATGAAGGACGTAAGATTCATTGGATCTGAGAAGGGAGGCTTCACAACAAAAAAGATGATGGTTGGTTAGGGTTTCGGGACCTTGACTCATTTAACGATGCCCTGTTAGCCAAGTAATTTTGAAGACTCCTTAATACCCTTCCTCTTTGCTGAGCCGTCTCTTGCAAGCCAAATACTATCCGCATTATTCCATCTTTGAGGCGGGCTAGGGTCATCGACCATCCTTCACTTGGAGGAGCATCTTAGGAGTCTGTGACCTTGTCCCCAAGGGCTCTAGATGGTTAATTGGCAACAGACATCAAATTTCTGTGTGGAATGATAAGTGGCTTCCTCGTCCCTTCTCCTTCAAACCATTCCGTCCTGAGGTTGTCGCTAATCCATCTATTAAGGTCTCTGATCTTCTTAACTTTGATTTGGGTTGCTGGGAAGAAGATCTAGTCAAAGCCTATTCCTTGCTATTGATGTCGAGCTTATACTTAACTTGCCCATTTGCCAAGCTTGGCCGTGTGATCGCTTCATTTGGCACTTCACTGTGGACGGTGATTCCTCAGATCTAGCAAGATCCATCAAGCTAATGGACTCTTCAAGTACTTCGGCCCCTTCTCGTAGCCCATAGAAGCTGTTCTGGTCTCTAAATGTGCCTCCTCAGATCAAGATCTTTGCTTGGAAAATGTGTATAGGGGCCCCAGCTCCCATGAAAAATGCTCAAATTTCTCTGTCATCTAAAGCACAATAATAGCACAGGATACAGCAAAGCAAATTCAAATGGATTTCTAACTTGGTGGCCTTTCCGTGCTAGCCACCCTTTAAGGCATTGGTGTCTAAAATTCAACCATAAGTTTAGAGTGTTCTACTCATTCTGTTGTTTCGTGATAATTGTCTTTTCAGATCAGTAGTCATAGGCTTGGTTGGACCATCAAAAATAATGCAGAAAAGTACACTATGGCCATGCCAAACAATAATTTTGAAATAATTCAAAATAGAAAGTAGGATAACCATTATATAGGTCTCTTGGAATCAATCTCTCTATAGCTAGAGATGTCTGTAGAAATAAAACTATCTATATCTGAATTTCTCCAAACCCCACAGAAACAGAACCTATATTGAGAGAAGTTGTTGTACCCATCTAGAATGACTATGAATTTAAACATAATGACCTACATTTAGTGGACTTGCCATATTTGTGTCGGTGTATTCCTACTTTTAGAATCCAATAGGCCCTACACACACTATTGGACTTGCCAAATTCAAATGGACTTCCAGTAGGATAACCATTAAGTCTCTTAATCTCTGTAGCTAGAAATATAGCAGAGATAAAATTGCCTACATGTGAACTTTCAAACCCCACGAAAGTATAACTCACACTGAGAGGACTTGTTATACCCATCTAGAATGACTATGGAATTTAAACATAACCAATACTTAGTGGACTTGCCATATTGATGTCAGTGTATTCCTATTTTCAGAATTCAATGGGCCTTACACACACTATTGGACTTCGAGCATACCTGTGGTAGACACACCTTTCAAACACATAATGTTCAAAGTTCAAACACATAAATTACGTAGAAGTTAAACAAATACATTATGTTACTGTAATACCCCGAATGTGGTTTAAAAGGATCGAAGTGACTACTTATATAACCAAAGATACGCCTTTCTTTTCAGGAAGCCCACTCTTGAGAACTCTATAGTTAAGCGTGCTTGTTGAGGAGCAATCTTGGGATGGGTGACCTTTTGGGAAGTTTCCCAGGCAACATGTGAGCGAGGATGAAGCACGCCGGAAAGACTCGTGGTGATTTGTGCAGCCAGTCGACGATCTTTCAAGCCGTTATTGATAAGACTCACAACTAAGAGGGGTCGGGGCATTATAGTTACTTACAATTCAAATGTTCAGAATGCAAGCCATGGAAGAGAAGGATATGATTCCTTATTGGTACATACCATTTTAACTAGACCCAAAAACAACATATGACTTGATACTCAATAATGTTTGTTGCCAACATTCTCATCATCATAAGAACTAAAGCTTGGCCAGGGTTGAGGGCGGATAATTTGTCCTGGAAGGAAGCTTGAGATCTTCCCAGCCTTTATCATCCACTCTGGAGAAGTAACCATCCACCATACTGTCCGTGACTAAATCCAACTGTGAAGGCTCCCACTGGAACACAACACAAACTAGGCTAGTATATGCACGATGGAAATCGATAATCTTCACATCTTGAGGAATGAAAACACAATACCTTAGGGTTCTTGTCTTTGTCAATCAACATTGCTCGGACACCCTGCAAGTGAAGGTCCAAATTTGGGTAATTAAAATGCCTCACGTGTGTATGATGAGGAGAGAGCATTGAATTAAGTTCTTTTGAACCTCAAAGATATCTCGACTGATGTCTCCTCTGATGACATGGCAAATCATTCTGTACTCACGAACAAGGCATTGATCAATCCCTTGCAATCTGCCGTCTCTAATCTGAAAAGATCTGATATAGCTTAGGAGGTGAAAAAGAGACATACGAGAGGATGGGGTGAGTCAGATGTATGTATCCTTAGCCCTACTCATTGCAGAGACAGGTTGCATATTTGGAGGAAAATGGAAGCTGTATGCATTGATCAAATTATAGAGACTTCAGGAAGTTCAATACAGCTCTTTGTTTAGTAATTGTAAAAGGGTAAAATTTGAGCACTTGTGTTGCCCAAAACATTGCAAAATGTCAAGGATTTACTAATTGAATATCAAAAGATAAATACCGTTACGGAAATATCATACAGTTTTTTTTCTGTTTTTTCAAAAATTAGTGGCAAGACTACTTCCTTTTTATACAAGAATGTACTTCCTAAAACCACCAGAAACATTGCCATGAAATAAGCATTGTGTTATACTACAAAGATCAGGACGAAGAATTGAATAAGAAAGGAGGAAACAAGGGACATTATTCTGACAGTTGCCTGAACATTACAAGATCCTAGGTTGCTGCATTCAAAAATATTCCATTTAGTGTATGTGTTACTAATTAAAGGCTTTGAAACTGTGAAGGACGTATCTTCAAACATCCCCCAATGGGTAACAACTCCAAGTGGTTTTATCATAGTAATGCCACTTCTCACATCAGAAAATTTGGGAAAGAGGAACACACGGTAAGTGGCATGGTAAGTCTACAACAACAAATCCCTTTCCGTAGAGGCCAAGTAAAAACAGGATTCTGAGCAGTTAGTCATTGTGCCAGAGGGTAATACTGCATAAGCCATTTCTCTTCCACACCAGTTCTTTTTCACCGTCTAAGAATAATAGTCTCTATTTTAGGTTGGTGCCAACGATAACTAGGAATTTTAATTCGCCTAAAGTCATTGTCCATCTTGTCATAAATCGACATGATACTCTTAACTTTAGGTTGATGCCACTTAAAATTTAAGATTCATACCGATCTAAGAGTAATTTTCAAACTTGTTGGAGATGCCTTCTTCAGAGATTGTATTGCCAAAGAAATCCAATCATCGTTCTTCTTAGCTGCTTCAATCTCCTGCAATGGATAGCACACTCTATTATGAAGAAAATGAACTGGAAAACACATGATCTATAAATAATATCATGACAAGTAGATATGGTCAACGGGACTTCACAGGCCAGGCTGGTTCAGCCTAGAACCAGCAGACTTGTCGACCGGGTAGAAACTGGCAACTCTGGGTTGTTTTCTTTTTCCTTTTCTTTTCCTGTTTTCCTTTTTTTTGTTTTTGTAGGACGGGGGCACGTCACAAAGCAAGTCAGTCCAACATCTATGTGAACCTATGAATTCATCAGCTCGGTTCCGTCCATTTAGTTCGGTGGCCAAAATGCCAGGCGGGCCACTGGATTTAACAGAGGCCGAGCCAAGTTGGCCAACTCATTGAGCCACAACCAATGGCAAACCCAACAGATTGCACGAACAATACAAATTTGCATGCAGAAGACAATATATTAAGACTCAGTCCTTTGAAACAGCTTACAAGGGAGGATAGAACTTCTTCAACTGTCCCACGGGAAAAGCACTTATTAATGATGTCCACCCTGCAGAATTCAAGTACATGGAACTTAAGTTGAAGCAAAGAAGCAGAGCTATATTTTTACACAATTCAAGCTAAGAAACAAAATCTCCAGTGAAATCCTTTATTAGACTTTTACAGTTCCCTTGTTACTCCAACAATTTCTTTTTTTTGGTTTGTAAGAAAAGTAAAATTCTTAGTACAAGAAAGAAGCTGCAGCCCACAGCTTCAGACAACATCATTTCCACAGATGAGACAAGAAACAAAACAATTCAGCACCCACAAAAAGGCCATTAAAAGCAAAACAGTGTGACAGCACGATCATGAATATACAAAACAACAAAAGTGTATGATTAATATGAAAGAATGCAATACAGCAACTGTTATGAACTAGCTTCTACACGTCGTATTTCACCAAACAGTAAATGTGAGCAAAAGTCTTACTGATGATAAGCACTCTTCTTGTTCAAAGCTGGCTTCTCTGCATATTTGGCAATAATCTGAGAAACACAAGCTGCGTCATTTAAAAATGTCTTGCAGAGCTCCTCTTCCAGCAGCGGCAATCTCTGTGCATTCAGATTTAGAAAATTAAGATGCAGAAATCCAGGCAAGAGATCAATTTAAGGAAGTTAAAATATGTGCCCGATCAGCAGCAAGCCCATTAGCTGTATAGTCCACCTCCACCAAAAAATTAAAAAAACAAAAAGAAGGGGGGGGGGGGATGCAAAATTGCTTGGTGAACATGATATTAGCAGAATTCACGATGGTTGCAAACCTAGAAAATGAAATATGAGTTACAGTTATACAAAGCTACAACACAAGTGAAAATCTACCACAGAGGGAACAAAATGAGTAGCAAGACCACATGCAAGCATCTCAGCGCCGCCCAACCTAGCGCCAGTCAGACCAAGGTATTCACCTGCTTAAGACAAATGTTTAGAATATGAAGAAATATGAGTTCAAATGCTATATATCCTACTGAAAGGACAGAAACTAGAGATCGATTTGAGATTTAAAGTAGAGGTGAGAGAAGTGCTACAGAGAACTGTATGGCTGAAGTACAGTAAACAACATCCATAGAATGAAATAAGAACAACAAATATCTAATAGCCATGCTTGATAACCTTCAAACAATGGATGAGGTATTTGAAACTCCAAATGACTTAAGAGAACCACACACCCAAAAATAAATAAATAAAAGAAATACTTCAACTCTCTTTTGCAATGACTAAGTTGAAGGTTGGAACTAGAACTATGCTAATGGCTTAAGGAAATAACAAAAGATATTTAGGGTCCAAAAGGTCCAAGTTCTAAGACATCTGTGTTGCACCAGTCTTTAGCATGCAAAGTTGAAACATGAATAACACAGTTGTGTACATTTTTTCCTGGTGAATTTTACCAAATGTACGTCCATTGAGGCTCTTCTAGAAGGTGAGCTTCAAGATCATTAAGCAACCCACTCTAAGCAAAGGACACCATATGTACAGTCAATGATGCACTCACATATCAGCCTTCTATGAATTCGATATTGTCAACCAAAAAAGAAAAGAAAAAAACATTGTTTTTACATTTGATGTTTGAAACTTGCATATGTGTCACATGTCTGTTTAAATAAAAATATTATCACAGAAATATCACTAAATCTCATATTTGAAAATTCAATTTTCCAACGCAACAAGTCATTATGAAAGGAAAGGTCCTTCTAACTTTACCAAAGAACCCTGGTAGCCTTGACAGGAAATACGAAGCACCAACATCTGGGAAGAGTCCAGAAGCTGTTTCAGGCATTGCAAAGACCTGCAGAAAGTCCACATCAGCCTTCTTGCAAAAAATATCAACTTAAATCAAAGCTAAGAATCAGTTTGAACATGAATTTCTTTAATGATACAAGTAACTATCCACCAAAAGGGGAAAAGAAAGGCACCGAGGAAAACAGAATAATGAAAGACAATCATTTCGAGAGTCCTTTAATGCATCAGTCAAGAAATTTCAGGAAAGCAGTGCGCAAAAAGAGGTATAACAAAGCACGCCAGGTACACTGATCCAACAGCAAAGTCACAACCATGGGACTCATATAGACCATTAATAAATGTTACGAATGATAACAGCACAGGTGACCATGAAAAAACTTCTAATCTCCACACTGTCCAATGTACCCTGTCAAGACATTCACAAAATATAGTTCACACAGACATATAGGAGAAGAATAAACAAATAAAAACCAAATAACAAGACAATACCGTATTCTCCGTAGCAACGCGGAATCTACCATGAACTGATACACCAGCTCCACCTCCCATAACAATTCCATTAAGGATTGAAACCTGTGAATGTATTTTCATGAAGCCAGGATCAATATATCAGATAGTATAGCTAACTAGACCAAAGAGGACTTCGTTGGAGGAGAGGGAGAAAGGAGAGAAGAATATAGCGGCTTTTCCGAAGGAATGGACCCATAGGAATCGAAGATGCTTATAACCTGGGGCTTATCATATGTCCTGATGACATAATTCAAATTGTACTCTTTCCAGAAGTAGTCAGCCCCTAATCTCCAATCTCCTGCAAAACCATACATTACTGACTGCACTACTTCCAAGTATAGCAGACAAAATTAATACAGATTTTCATGCATTCCAACAATTAAGGTTATCATCAATGCAGATGGTTCACTTGTAATTTGCTAGGTTTTTAGAAGCCAAAGGGATTGAAAAAGTCCAGCTACCTATGGTCTACAGCCCTAATCCCAGACCTCCATAAACTCATGTCCTATCCTAACCCATGTCCTCCATTAGGACATTTAAATTGTAATTTCTGCATGGCAATGACAGCAAAATGGTGAGAAGTATGTCTCCAGAAAATAATCTGACAGTCGGATGATAACTGTTAAAGTTGACGTACTTGAACTGGTTGTGCTGTTACTACTAATAGTGTCATTACTATTGCACATATGAAGAGGGCAGTATTTAGGATACTGTCAGGGAATTGAATAATAAACAAAACAAAACAGGAAATCACTTCTCAAGTCCAGATAGAATGCCTTCCAAATTAGCATGGACATTTCCAAGGAAATATGTACGAGAAATGCATGACTGCAACAATGCAAAAACACTACCTTGAGTGATTCTCTGAAATGGAGAAGCAAGATCACCCCCAGCACAAAATGCTCTTCCATTTCCCTGATGCAGAAATTAGACAAGATGGTCAGATCCACGCTATCAGACAGTCTGACGTAAACGCAAATGTTCATGGAAATTCATTCATTAGGTGTCAAAAGGTACTTTGCTTTTTCTCAAGTGGGACACCTCAGCATTGACGAAACCATAGCACTGCTAACCAATTAGGTTTTACTCCTCATCATTGCCAAGAAATTTATCAGGAAGGAAGCATTTTCTCCACTTAATCCAGATAAACTATGAGCGGTTGCAGCAATTACTCAAACATTTTCTATTTAGACCCAAGGAAAAAAAATAACTCGAAAAACTTTCATCTTTTGCACACAACTCTTAGAAGTTATTCCATATGAGAAAATACCTTCAGTATAATCAACCTGACACCAGGATCTTGTTCATAAGCAAGAAAAAGTTCCAACAGTCGGGACACCTGGGCAGCAAAGAAATATAAATGAAATGGAAAATGATTAGCTTTGCCCCTTTTATGTATCATCTCCCTTGGTAAAAAGGAAAATAGACAGATAATTACTGTTGTTTTCAATATAATTATTTTAATAATTCAGATAAAACCTATCATCACAAAGCCAGCAGCAGACTAATAATATAATGCACATGTTAGATGCTGCTCAGCATGTTATATCTTTACCCTTTTCCTTAGCCTTGCATTTACCTTTTTTTGCTCTTTTCTTTTCTTGGGAGGTAAAAAGTGAATTATGCTTGCATAGTAAGTATGTGCATTAGGAAACTACAATGATAAGATAATACATCTTAGATTATTTACGGTGTTAATGGTTATATTGATGTCTAAGCACTTTTTTAGTGCATGTATCTAACTTGTTGTTGCAAAATCTGATTTGTGAAATGCGAAAGACTTTTAAAATTTTTTGCAAAGAAGTGCGTTTCATATCCACCACGCACCTTGGGACTACACGTCTCGGTGCGCCTCGTACCTTTTAAAATTAAGGGAGCCATGATCCCTCAAAGCTACAAAGTTGAAACAAAACCACGTTCACAAGTAGTTACCTAGCATCAGGATTTGGAGGGTAATGAATTATCCATTTTGATTATTTGCTTTTCAACATAAATGGTTTCTGATTGAATCTATGCGGTTACCACAAATGTGAACACTTCAATCGACTAAGCAGATGAAAAATCAAACTTGAGCATTCTAAAATGAGGGGAAGACAAGCGTGCATCCGTTTGCATGAAGAGCATTCTACTTATTTACGGGCCAATAGTCTTTTTTCTTTTTCTTTTGTGGGTGTGCTGCAACCTTTATAGGTCTAACAGTAACTCCGCTTTGTAATACAAGTTTCCATTTACATATTAATTCACAAATACAATCAAGGTCCAAATGCCAATAATGAATTTAGCCTAGATGCTCAATTATCAGTTGCATACTCCTCGACGATTGGCGAAAGGGAATAACACTCAATATAACAAACAAGAATTGCATTGCATACCATATAAGATGAAAGCACATTCAATTGCTTGGGCCGGTTCAGAGTGAGTATTTGTACAAACTTTCTGTTTTCAACCAAAACCTGTTTACCCAAAATTGAATGTAAATCTTTAGCAAAGCTTAACACATGATCTTAATCAAGATCTAAATGAATATTAATGGACGTAAGAGTTGATGACTATTATACAAGTCTGGGATGGCTACGTTACCATAGATAAGAAGGGGTGACTTCTTCTATACTACTTGCGAGTGGCTATTACTACTCTTGCTAAGCATCCGAATGCAAAGTTGATTTTTTTTAAGTTGATTTACCAATTTTAATATACAAAATTCACATTTCAAAATTTTTAGATTGAGAACTTGTTTCATGAATTGTTCTAAGACAGAAAATGGGAGATAGATACAAAGATTTTAGGAAGGGAGATAACTACTGAATGAATTGTGATGGACTATTAAGGGTAACTATAAGGGAGTACTATAATAATCACAAGGGGTGACCATGATACTTGAATACATGTGATTATTACATTTAATAGGAGTGACTGTTAATATAACAGTGATAGGTCACATAATACGGAATGTCGTTGTTAATATGCACACTAAAAATAGGGTTGAAATTAAGTTCGAAGAGGATGACTATTATAACTAACAAAATATAACTAATTAGTAAGTTTTGTTTGAGACTGTCTCATTAAAGATTTATTGTGAGATAACACTTTTATGGCGACATTTAATAAATATGAGGGTGACTAATAATTCATCTACGGATAATTTTGATAAAAGTCATTATTCAATGAAAGACTAGTCACCCCAAATTAATAGGTCACTCTTAAATACCCCCCAAAAAAAAAAACAAATATCAAAATTTCAAAGAAAAATAACATACTTGTGTGACTAATCACACTTTGAATTTTGACATTGTCAGAGTTAATCAGAAGGAACAATTAAAGCAAATTGTTCATAAACGCATTTATAATCATTTGCTGTTTTTCAGCATTGTTCTCTTTCCTCCTGTTGGTGTAAATATTCGGTTTGATGGATACATATCTCAGTTTGTAATAGACAGACTCAGCGTCAAATTAATCGAGGTTCCTAAGCAGGTACAAGTATACTTTTTCTAAAGACTCTATTGGTTTTAACGTGCAACAGGGCTGCCTGAATAAGTCTTCGGGATGCAAAGAAACCTCCCCTATTTGCGTATTGCACTCACGAAGATAGAATTCTAAGTGTCCAAGACATGATAGAAATTTTAGGGATTATGGTGATAGTATAACTCTCTTGGTCACGCTCAACAAAGGCATTTCAAATACCTGCCAAGGTCATCTATATTTATAGATTTCATTATACCTCTCTATGAAAGGATAACATCTTTTCATCAAACATCACTTTAAAAAAGGTAACATCTCTTCATAAATACACCATTTTATTAAAAGGTATAAGTTAGTTAATCATCCAAACTACCTTGTACCTCTTCATAAATAATTAATCAAATTAATTATTTGCCAAAAGGTGCATTACAATAATTAATTATCAAGATAATTAATTATTATTTAGGCATAATCAAAAATATATTTCCATAACCATTTTTATGAAAATAATTATTTTATCAAATTTCAATTTTTATGGAAATTACTCCAACAATCCCCCACCATTTCCATAACAAATGGTTTTTCGAATTTTCGGAGGTTTCGTACATAAATAGAGGTGTCTTGCAATTGAACCCTAATTTTAGTGATCTGTCTGTTAAATAATCAGGATAACATGGTAGGCTATATTTTGAACCAGTTATCCTCTTCGACCACTTGCATCTAAGCCACATACAAAACTTCCATCACAGATTACTTAATAATTTGACACTATTAATGGCCATGTGTCCCATATCCATTCCGTAACTACTCTAGAGTCAAGTCCAAACTCGACAGAAATGGCCAAACTTCACACTTACTAGGTGAACCTCATCAATACCCTTATAAAGTATTAATAAAAATATCTGATGAATGAAATAAGTCACACCATTGATTAAGCACAAGCAACTTAATCAAATACTTAATTTCTTACCCCCCCACTCAAATGTTCTCTATTGAGGTTCATTAAGAGCAAAAGCTCACCCTTCGTCGAATATGTGGGCAACCTAGCACTCCATTTGGATGATAATTATGATACTGAATGCTAACAAATCACACAGATGGTGTACTTTAACTCATTGAAGTGAAGACTCGATATTTCCACGAGCGTTAAGTTAAGGTTCCATCATGGGTGACTTAGTGCGGGCTTTACACCATCCATTTTAAAGTCATTAGATGTGTTCTATGAGTTTGATAACAATAACTTTGCAAACGTCTCAAAACTTGAAGTTATTATATTAAATATACGTGCATATTTATTTGTCTACCCGGATTCATTACCTTTGTAAGTTTTAATAATGGGCCCATAAGACTTGCAAAGTCAACCATCTATTAAACCAAAATCCAGCTATTAAAACTTGAACATCTCAGTCTCTAAACAAGGTTTATACATGAAAATATTCTCATACAAGTCCAACTTGGAATTATGGTTATAATTTCAATTAACAAACTTAAAAACGTATTTCATCACCATATAAACATAGGATACCCCCACCATTTACTCTAAACTAGAGTAAATAATTGTGAGTTCTTCATATGGAATTTCTAAAATATATATTCATAGACTAATGTAAATACTTACACATTTACGTTCCATCCATGTCTATCCTTAATTCTCTTATGACCATACTAAAAGTGTCATGACATGGTCGTAAACAAGCTCAAAAACTAAATTTATGTACATGGACTTCTACCAAACATACCAAAATATTTAGCAAGTACATTACATAGACTTTTATATTTTGGTATACAAAAACCTTGAAAATAAATGAAGCATCACATTTATTTTCATCAAGAATGAATTAATTTTTCTTCAACTTGAATTCTCAAAATTAGAGTAAATAACATCCAATCCAAATGTCGAAAATAAAAACATAGATATTTGGAAATCATGCTAAAATATGCATTAACAAGTCCATCAATAATATGCATGGACGTATATATATTTTAGCAAATTAAAATTACATAGAAATAAGTAAATGATATTTGATGTTGTTGCACATTTATTTCTATCAAGGATGAATTATTTATCCTTACATTCACTTTAATTATCGATCGATAAACCACATCTTATGAATCATATATTCAACAAATGAATATTACCAACAAGATTTCAATGTCCTATAAAGTGCATGGACATTTATTTTCTTAATATGCAAGATAACACAAGAGAATAACCTATAAACGGTTTATTTCCATACTCCCATTCCCATGAGAATAAAACTTTTTGGCACTATCATGATAAATCAATGTTATCCCGACAGTTATGATCAATCCCATTACATGCATGATATAAAATATCAACAACCACAGATCGTTGCATTTTGCAACATGTTTATTTAGTTCAATTATATTAACATTAATTCACATGCACAATTCTTTTGCCAACAAAAGCTAAGCATCATTTGGGAATTAATTCATTAATCAAATAACAATTTAATTATTAATAGAAGATCATAAAAAAGCCTAATGTTTTCAATCAAAGCCATGCATGGTTTCGCACAAACTAGCACGCCTGATGGGTGGTTAATCAACTTTCAATTGTCTTCTATCTCCAAAACATTAATCAAATGCATTGTATTTGAGACAAATGTAAAAGAGGAAAAGTGAAAGCGAAAATGAGAACCACTTATCTCTTAATTAACATGTTGCATCCACTCTTCTAATTGCAACGTCTACGTGAGAATCCCATTAATAGCCAAGTCGTAAAATGAACGCTTATACACACACTTGATTATGTGGAAATAATTGTCATACTATAGCCATTGCCATGTCTAACTTAAACTGTGTAAGTTCATTGACTTCTCGAAAGTAATTTATCTATTCAAGGCTATAATATAATGCATTTGATGTCATATTTATATCAAATTCTTGCCATATAATTATAAACATTATTATAGATTCCTCTAGATCTCATAATCAATAATTACATACAACAATTTTAGGCTACAAAAATTACATTGTTGTATGAACAAATCAACATTAATGTTGATTCCATCAAGAGAAAGCTAGTATAAAAAACACACCGTAGTCATTACGTCCCTTTTACGATCATATCTCTATCTCCATCAGACCCTCACTTGACACGTAAATAATCGGCTTTTTGTTATCAAACAAATTAGAGTCTTTAGATTGTTGGTGTAAAAAATTTGGTTTGATGGATACATATCTCGGTTTGTGACAAACAAACTCAGTGTCAAATTAATAGAGACTTCTAGGTAGGTGTAAGTACGCTTTTTCTAAAAACTTTATTTGCCCTTACGTGCAACAGGGCTGTCTGAATAGGTCTTTGGGATACAAAGAAACCTTCTCTATCTGTATATTGCACTCATGAAGATATGATCCTAAGTGTCTAAGACATGACAGAAATTCTAGGGATTATAGTGATAGTATAATTCTCTTGATCACGCCCAACAAATGCATTTCAAATGCATGCCAAGGTTATCTATATTTATAGATTACATCACGCCTCTTAATGGAATGATAACATCTTTTCATCAAACACCACTTTAAAAAGAGTAATGTCTCTTCACAAATACACCCTTTCATTAAAAAGTATAAGTTAATTAATCATCCAAACTACCTGTACCTCTTTATAAATAATTAATCAAATTAATTATTTACCAAAAGGTATATTACAATAATTAATTATCAAGATAATTAATTATCATTTAGGCATAATCAAAAATATATTTCCATAACCATTTAGTGGAAGTAATTATTTTATCAAATTTCCATTTTTATGAAAATTACTCCAACACTTCCTTCATGGCCAATACTGCATGTCCTTTTTGAGGTTCTTTATCCTTCTATTGATCTTTGGAAATGATAATCTTAGCCATCGTGGCTGCCCAATTTAATTTCTTTGGTGTTGGTATTTCTATTTTATATCAAATTCTGCATGTAATCTTAGATTCCCTTGAAACTCCGCCATAACCTCATATAATCTTGAAATCTGTTGGACGTTTTTTTTTTTGTTTTTTTTTTTGATCGAAGAAATCTCTTGAATGTTGATATAGAGGAGAGGGATAGAAACAAATTAAAGAGCAGAGAGTTTCATGAGAGGTAAGAGCATTTCCAGTGGAGTTTCAGATTTTGGAACTCTGATCTGCCACGTTAGCAAAAGCTCCACAATTTTGGAACTTACATTCCATCACTTCTTCAACAAATGAAACTCAATTTTAATTATCCAATAAAAATATTTATCATGAACCCACTTTATAATACACAACCTATTTTTTTAATCATATAAAAATTATATATTACTTCCAAAAAAACAAAAAAAAATATTTTAAAAATATAAACAGTGACACGCAGGGAGACACGCACAGGCATGCTGCCCCGCATGTCACATGCATTTTCACATTGCTGGCAGAGCAAATTTGGCACGCGAAAGACTCCACCAATGCCTCGTTTGTCAACTGTTGCCAACGCTCTAGATGCAAGAGGTTTGAAGTGGAAGTGGAAACTGTCAAGTTCGTATCTTTTCTTTCTATTTTACAAAATGCATGAGATGTACTAACTATAGAGCCCAAGTAAAAGACAAAATGAATATATCTTGTCACGTCGCCTGTCTTTCAAAAAGTTGGAGTGAGACGGTTGTATACAATAATTTCGATTATATATTATGTGTCATTTTCATAAACTTAAATTATGCGCCATTGATTTTAATGTCCTGCAAAGTTTATACTTAATTATGTATTTAGGTTTCATTCAGTAAAATTAATTATTTAGGTAGCAAATAATAATTTATATAATAGATAATTGTTCTAATTTAGCTATTAGCCAATAGCTGTGTAGACGAGCGGTTAAAGTAAATGTGTTTGGTAAGTTTAATTTTTGGGTTAGCTAATTAATGTAAATTAATATAAAACGACATCAATAATTTTCAAAGATAAAATATTCAAAGGGTATGTTTTGGACAAAAAATATGAAATGTTACTTTTAAATGCCAAAAGCTAATCTTATTAGCTTTTCAAAAGCGCCGCTTGAAATGCTTGAAGTTACTTAAAATGTTAATCCACAAATTAGATTACCGAATACTAAAAATAGACTGATTAGTATATTGAGTGAGTCAGAATGCTAACCGCTACTTAAGATGTTGTTGTCAAACACAACCTTAAGAGTCTCAACAGAGTTACATACATACGCCAAAATTCTGACCAAAAAAATTAAGGATTTACAACAGCGATAATCTATACTTAGGGTCTGTTAAAATACAGTTGTAAACTGTAAGAAAATGCAAGGACTGTAAGAAGGTGTAAGGAGCTGTAAGAAAATGTAAGGAGCTGTAAGAAGCTGTAATGAGTTATAAGAAGCTATAAGGATAAATGTAAGGAGTTGTTGAATTATTAAAAAATTGTATAGTATAATTTTTAGATATGTATTTATAATGGTTGGTCTTTAATGTATGAATTATGAAAAAAATATTTCATTAAAATAAATTACGTATAACACTGATATTTATGAAATAAATTTTATAACATCATTAAACAAATTATATTTTAACAGTACACAACATTTACTTTTCTACAAATATTTTTAGATAATGAAAAATAATATTGAAATAACATAACTAATGAAAATAGACCTTTACATAAGTCAATTAAATATCAATAAGATAAATTTAAACTGACAAACATGTAGAACCAAATATATTTTGCACTTGAGGTACATGGTTTTTTGATATTAACATTAGTTTTATCTCCTTATAAGTAAATTAAAAAAATTTTCAACAAAATTGAACAGAACCCTAAAATAAAATCTTATTTGAATTAAACATTTTGGAATTAAATTCAACCTAATGTTCAATTGTACGATTATATCAATCAAGTTGTCATAGATAAACTTATGGGTGAGATAGTTGAAATGCTTTCATAACCTACGATTTGACTATTTTTGTGCATGATTAACGTCGAAACTCAAACATAAATGAGATTTTTGTATTACAGTTTTAAAACATGTTAACTTATTTTTTCTATAATAGCATATTGTATACTTCATGTCGAAGCTCAAATATTAATTCAGATTGTTAAATTCTGTTTTTATGTTTATACAAATATTATATTCATAAAAAAGCAGTAAGATTTTTCATATCAGTAGTATATAAAAAATACATACAAATTTCTATATAAATATGAGAATAAACTATATTGTAAGTTGAATGTTATAAAATATATATAATGAGATATAACAAAATATAAGAAGATGTACTTCCTTGAAATTCTCTCGTACAAGATTGGCAGGATGAGTTTAGTTACATCTACTTGGGTCCAAAGATCAAATAAGATAGTCACCTCTGCATACCTAATATTTGATCCTAAATTCCCAAGTTTTTCTTTGACATTTTTGTTTTGATATACTAGCTAGTTAATAAAAGCTGATAAAATAACAGGTAACTTAATTATATGGTAATTTAATTTGATGCATGATAAAACGATGAATATATGTTAATTAAGGAAGGATGAATAAAGATTAGAGGAAGGAATACCTCATCATTTTCAAATTTGTTGGCATTAATCAGAGCCATGTTTGCTTGCAGGACCTCTCTATCTGATCCTCTCAGATTGCACGAGCTATTATCAATTGTGTTTTTGCCCCAACTTGCATGTTATCAATTTTATAGAAAAAAGGCGTTTTCATTTTTTATTATATGAAAGGAAAATTTCATGAATCACGTTCTCTATTATAAATGCAGCATGTTACGGTCTAATCAAAGCCGCAGATTCTACAAAACCGTTATCAGTTTTGATGGATAATGTATATCATATACCTAGGAGTGTGTACTCTCTCTTGCCATATATATATATATATATATATATATATATATATATATATATATATATATATATATATATTTCCAATATGTATTTTTCACATAAATAATTTTTAATATATGACACTGAAGTAACTTGTAGGAGTTTCTACTCTTAAGATTATGATATATGCTTTGATATTGGTGGGACCTGGCCAACACGATGTGTATGCGTTGCTCATAGTTCATTGCTAGCATCATATCCTTGTGTTGCACAATTTGTAGTATATTTTAATGATTGTTTTTTCATGTAAACTAGTCCGAACCCGTGCTATGCACAGTGCATATTAAAATAGACATTTCATAACATATACTATGCAAGTAATGAACTGATAGTCATTGTAGACATAGTTAATATTATAATTTTGGAAAGATGATAGAATAATCAATGAAAAAAAGTTAATATTATACCGCTCATGTTCATTGTCACTTAAATTTGAATGCATAAGGCGCATGTTGGTTCTAAGATGTTGAATATTACAGTAAGACCAAAAGGTTGCCCTTGATATTGAAGATGCAACGATATCTGCTCTACTACTCTATATGACAACAGAAAGTATTTGCCTGAAATCACCTTCAAAAATGACCATTTTCCCCCCAAATATTCAATGAAGTAGGCAGATTTATTTTTTTTTTTTATGTAGAACCGAGTTCAACTTGATACATAGAGACATCGCATCCTTTGCTCACATATAGAAAAGTATACGCAAAAAGGATGAAAGAAACGAAAATAGACCAACAAATCCAAGCAAATATGAGAAACCCATTAAATGAAATAATTTTGAAAATAACAAATTCAAAAACTATAATTTATCTGTGTTATATAATCATCATAATTTTCTTTCTGTTTATTATATAATTTATTTGTATTATGCCTTTTCAAAAGAAAAACTGTGTATTACATAATTACAAATGAATTTATAAATTGTGAATCACATAAATAATAATGAGACCTTTGGATTCTCATGGTGTGCATTCAATGTAGGAACCTCATAAATTTATGGAAGTGTCAGGGAAAATTACCAGTCTACCATTGTTAGAAGAGGTTGCCTTCTGCGACAATAAACAAAACAATGAAGTGTACTTAAATCACCATGCCTAAAATGGAAACCAATGCTAACCAAACATTCGTCCGTCATGCAGAAAATTTGCACCCAAAAAAAGGGCCCCCTACATTTCTTGAAGACTTGAGCCAAGTCAGGAAGTTGCCTTGTTGCTGCACAATTATTCCTATACTCATAGCATTTCCATCGTAGTGAATAACATCAAGTCATCAACAGGCTGGACTAATCAGTTAATTCCTAGCATAAACCTAAGGTATGGTGGTTTGAACTCCTCATTGCACCCCTCAAGTATCCAACCCGGAGTCCCAGATGCTTAGTATACATGGCGTCGACAATTGAGATTTCATTTTAGCCAAAAACCAGTAAAGTTTCCAGAAGATGAATAGTCCAATGCCTACACACATTGATCTTGCATATCTAATAAGTAATTTTATTTCAGGTCGTATGGTCAAAGACATTAGTATAGTACTTAATTGTTGCATTTAATATGAAAGGGGCATTTTGGGTTAGATAAATGAAAGATTTTATTGAAGATACCATTCTCAACTCACTAAATTTAGTTCACGATATGATCATAATTGACATGGCAATATATATATATATATATATATATATATATATATATATATATATATATATATATATATATATTGTTGACGTAATAATCGAATCCTTGTAGACATAATTGACTCGTTGAAAAGATGACACAACTTCATTGACTCATGCAATTTCCATGCCATATTGACTCATGTAGCACGACAACTATTTGCGTAAGATTATATAAGTTGACATACCAAATGAAACTAAACCATAATTGATATTGCTCTTGCACAAAAACCAAAAATCCTTATAACTTAGTAAGAACAATACTAAAAACTATTTCTCCAGTTGTACATTTAGCAAAAAGAAGCGCTTTTGTTGATTAATATCTATAGCCCAACAACCAATTACTATTCCTCCTTGTGACATAAAATTTCCTCCAAACCGAGCAAGAGACTTAAACTTCATCTGAAAAAATCTAAATTTCCCCACAACTTCGTAAGTATAATACTGAAAGCTATTTCCACATATGTACATTTAGCACAAAGAAGCCCTTTTGTTGGTTAATATCTATAGCCCAGCAACCAATTACTATTCCTCCTTGGGATGAAAAATTACTTCCTTGATCATTTGGGTCTTTCACTACACTGTACTCATAAGGGCTTTTTTGATAAATTATTTATTTTCTTTATAATGAAAACGGTACTATAACCAATTAGCTCTCTAATCAATTAGATGTTTAGCCAAAATAACAATGCTATAGGATGTACACACTAATTTCATTTTCATCTGAAAGTTTAACTTGATTCATTGAACAAAGAATACGACGGTTAGGTCTTCGATTAATTCAATATCAATAAAATTAGTCCCAAGTATTTTTGTCGATAAGGAAAAAGGGAGTAATAAATAATTGAAAAAATTTTTACAGTGTGGGAAGGTAAAAATTAAGAAATTAACGTAATCGTAATGCTTTTTACTCAAGTTTGCAAGAGATCATAATGTTATTTTCATAGATTTATGCTCAGTTATCTCCAACTATCCCACATCAAATTCACTTACACAATACTTTTTATAATAGCATCTACAAAATTTTGTGCAAGGTGCTTTATAATAGACTATTGCCTAAATCTTGCCCAATAAATATATAATGAGACTTAAATACTAAGACAATAAATGAATTCCTCAAGGAAATACAATGATTAGATATTGTACCATTGTATTCAAATCTGTTTTGATTTCCTAATCTTTTCAGATTTCTTTTTATTTATTATTGTGGGGATATGTACATAGCAATATGGTTCCTTATTATTGTGGTTGTTTCATACTTTTTTATTATTTTATTATTGCTACTTTTAAGTTTATAATACTAAGCTTATCCGCTATATTATACTGCAATTTTTTAACTGGTATTTAAATAAAAAATATATCAGTTTCAACAAAATATGCTAATAGTACAATTCATGCAGGAAACATTTGGATGTACATCCTATCTCTACCAGCCTTTCATGGTCCTTTACAAGGGTATCAATTAGGTCTACAAAGTAAAAGCTCTATCTTACATTTTAGCTTAAGAAAGCTATTTCCAACATGATATATTTGATTGGAGTGCTAACCTAGCAAGTGACGGTTACTGAACCCTATGCCACGACTGTGCTTTAACTAAAATTTGATAGAATATAATGTGTCGATAAGAGAAGGATGCCTATAGGTAATTACATCAATAATTAGCCTATTGCAAATATACAACGAATTTTGGAAGATCAATACCTAACGTTAGAGGTTGAAATACAGGTTTCAGAACAGTAGCTCCAATGTCTCCTGCAATAGGAAAATAGAAAACATGATACAATGACTAAAATTGACAAATTAACCAAGGAAGATCCACAAATTTTTAAATCAGTAGCCTAGTGTGAATAAACCACTAATTCTGGCAAAACCAATACCTAACATATATATGTATAAATCAAAAAATCAAAAACTCATACTATGAATAAATTGACCACAAATGTGTAATTGATGAACAATGCATAAATCAAAAACTTTTTTCAATTTGAGTATGTTTACCTTCGAAGATCAGGACGCTTACGAAATATCTATTCAAGATTTCAATTGATTAGTTGCAATTGATATAGGAGATGGAAGAGGAGGTTATGAGATAGATGTGAGACTGAGAGAGCTGATTGGCTGTTAAAAACAAAACCCCATAGCCGGTTGAGGGGGATGTGAGCAGTGAGCAATTTCTAAGTTGTTAGTGCATGGCTGCGTGGGCGAAAAGTGGGCAACAAGTTTGTAACTAAGTAGGAGTCTTGTGGAGGTAGAAACTATATTATAATTGACTGATTTTTTTTTTTTTTGAAACAATTTAAAGTAATAAATTGAAACAGAGATTGTGCAACTGATCTGAAACTGACTAAGTTTTTTTTGAGAAAATTTTAGATTAAATTGAAACAGAGACTGATCTGGAACCACTAAACTGATGGAGTGACCTTGACATTTCGAAAAAAATCAATTGAACAATAGTTCCATGTTAAGGGGACTCGAACACTTATTTCAACATTTTATGGACCTATGCTGGGAGCATTCTTGTTAAGTTACCTGTCCAAGACTCAGATGCTTAAAAAAGAAACTTCAAAGAAGAACGCATATCAACTATCAAGTTGCCTGTCGAGGACCCACATGCTTAAAAAAAGGAACTTCAAAGAAAATTGGAAGACCAAGGATACGAAGAAGAAGGAAATCAGAAGAATTTGCAACCAACATAGGACATCTGCTTCAAAAAACTTGAGGAATTTTAAGGGAAACGGCTACCTCTGTTCTGCTCTGTATATGCTGTATGCATGCCATCGTCTCCACCCAATTTTGCCGGTGTTTAGGTTGCCACCATCCCATTGTCTTCTTCTGCTCCTCTTGTACCTCCGGGGTGTTCTACCATGGATCTGGAAATGACAAAAATATTGGACTCTATAAGAAAAGAGTGAAAACTCAGAAAGGGGATGAACAACTATTAACAAAAACCCAGAAATCAGCTTTATTAATGAAAGGTATGAAAGAAATATCGGTGGAATTGATAATTGAAAGCTGCTGCGTTGTACTGGCAGTGGTGTGTTTCATGAAGGAAGCCATGGGAAAGGAAGAAATGCAGACACAGAGAGTGGGGGGCGAGAGAGAGAGAGAGAAGACAATTTCCTGATAATTAAAATGGGCATGCCGGTTGGTGAGGAGAGAGAAGAAGAAAATGCAGGTCTAGAAAGTTCAACGCACGTGCGTAGGTAGATGGTTTAGGGTGAGTTATTTATTTTTTGGTTGAGTGTTTAAAATCAACGGCTGCTATTTATTGTAATGTAAATCGGACGGTTGAGAAGTTCAAATTAATGAGGATTTAGAAAAGGGTAGTTATTAAAACTTTACTATTATGTATTATATAGATTAGTTTTTTTTTATAGAATTAGTTTATTATAAATAACCTAAAAATTTACATGTTGAATAAAAATAGATACAAAATAGTATAAGAACAACAAAATTAAATAACTTTCAAAAAATTAAACAAACAGAGGAATTAAATAGCTCAAACTAAACTCTACCTTTATTATGTAAATGGTATTATAAGATTTAATTTTTTTTCCCCCCTCAATCAAAGCTTATAAGTAGTGGCAACAGAATTGTCAGCATGAGTAAGTTTATTATATTATAGTAGTGGCCACCAAACTGGGGAGAATCATCGTTTATTTCCTTTTTTTTTTTCCTTGGATTAACTTGGTATTTAAATGAATTATCGGACAAAAAATACTGGAATGATTTTTCAAGAAAAGACATGTGAATATAATAAAAAGATACATTGAATCTTTTTTTTATTTATCAATGAAAATCTAATTTTTAATATATAAATTTAATTAATAGATAGTACAATATTTCATATTTCCCATCTCTTCAACTAATGACTATTAAATTATGGTGAATAAAATACTTTATTATATTGTATTAAATTCTTGTACGCTCAACTGATACATTTTCATTCTTAGAACATGTGCAATGGTGACCAAGTTTTTGGCTCACCAGTAGGGCTACTAGTTCCACATCAGCTTCTGAACTAATTTTTTAACTCACAAATCTTCTTCTCTCCAATGCAAAGCTCATCACTTTGGCTTACTATATAAAATAATATACATAGATCCCACAATCAAACATATTTAATTAATTATTCTTTTATTTTGTTTTATTATTAGTGTAAATAAATTATGAATAATCATTTAAAAATTTTCAACAAAATCTAATAATTAGATTATGATAACAAAAACAGAAAAATTATCAGTAATATAGTAATATGAATATTATTTTACAATTAAAGCACCCTTTCCCTGTGTCTCTTCCTTTCTCTGTCATCCCCCCTCCCCCAAAACAATCTCTTCGTCGTCTTCATCTTTTTACTCATCTGCGCATTCCTTTGCTTTTCTTTTCACCATACCAACCCTGCTGCCCCTTCCCTCACAAAAACCCAAACACACCCACTCACTCATGGCTTTCTTCAATCAAAAAAATAAAAATAAAATTGTGAATGCCAGCCAATGCCATGGTTAGTTCCTCTCTTCCCTTTCTCTTTCAACCATTTTTGTGATTCACGGTCTCTATCTTTCTACCCACTATGACCATGTTTATTTCTTCTTTACCCTGAAATTATTATAAAAAAAGAAAAGTAAAATCTAACCCACAAAACGACAAACCCCGAGCTGGCTCGCCGCCCACAGCCATCCCTCGAGCCGCTCGCCTACCTCCCTTGCTGTGCGCTTTCCGAGTGGCGCCCGGCTCGCTCGCGGGCTAAATTTGCCTCATAAACCTGTCGTTGTGCTTAAAGTTGGGTAATAAGTCGTGTCGGATCGGGTTTGCATTCGTATCGAATTTAAACAGGTTGAGAATTTTTCGACCTGAATCGAATTTAAACGGGATGACCCGCTTAACCCGAAGATAAACAAGTCAAGTTCAATTGCTTAATAATGATTTGGACATTTAACATTTTCAACTAATACGTAATTACAGTGTTAAAAATTAAGTTTACATATCACATTAAATAATTACCCTTTAAAATTCTCCTAATTCATCATAATTCAAAATTTTTAAAAATTTTATATTCTTAATTATCTAATAAAAAATAAATGGATAAATAACAAATGAAAAAATGAACGAACTTATTTAACTCATTTAATTAAATGGGTTAAATATGTATTTTTTCTTGTCGAGAATCTCGACCTGAACATAACTCATTTAATTAAACGGGTTGAACGTGTCGACCCATTTAATTAAACTGATCGAAAACTTATACCCAAATCCACTTAACTTTGTGTCAATTTCAGATTAGTAATCATATCGGATCAGCTTTTTTCAACTTTGGTTGTACTTGGTCTTAAGACATTGCCGTTGAAAATTTGTCTGGACATTTAAACTTATAAATCACATCAGTTACTTGTCAATCAATCCTAAATTCATTCAACTTTAAGCATAGATTATGTTATATTATACCATATTATATTACACTATATTATTATGCATATATTACATTATATTGAATTTTATCTTAAAAAACTTAAATATAGAACAAAGAAATAATTTAGATATTATCCAAGAAAAAAAATTAAATTGTGTTAGACAGTATTTTTGAGGGGAGCATATATTGGACATCTAAATCTAAATATATTTAATTTTTTATATTTATTTTTGAGTGAATATATAATGAGTTAACACTTAAGTGTTGATTGGCTTGCTTATTTTGTATACTGTAAAGCTTGATTACTTAAGCATGTCATATAATTGAATTTAGATAATATGAAATACATTAGGAATTTAATGTGATTGCGAATTTCAATTCGCTTACGACTACTTTAAGTTGGTACAATATTTAGTTTCTTTTCACATTTGTAACTTACGTTCATGATATTAAAAAAATATTTCAGTGATCTATTTAATTTATATTTCACTTGAAATTATATTTTGCGCTCAAAAATCACATAATATAATTAGTTCTTTTAGCAAATTTAAATTTAAATTTAATAGTTGAATTAATATATACAAATAGTTTATCTACATTCCCACAATATATCATAATTGCCTTCATAAATTAGTAGTACTCTCCCCTCAAAAAAGAACATTAAAAGTTTTCCTAAATTCAAATTCTACTAAAATTTCTTCATCTGCTAATAATCTCTTTCTCTTCTTTTTTTATTTTTTTCATTTTTCTTTGGTGTTTTTTTAATAAAATATTATACATCAAAGAGACAACATTAAGGTCAAAGACTTATCTGTCTTTTTGTTACTACCGTCAATAATTTTTTCATGCTTTGTTGGTCATGAGAATAATTAATCAAATTTATTTTTATTCAAATCATGTATCAAATAGTCGGAAGGACCATGGTCACTATTAAATAATGTTAAATGTGCTATTAAACTATTGAAATAACCTACAATAGACATATATGAAGTAAGTGCATGTATAATGTATATGATTAAACCAATAGGAATCTCTAGGGCAAAAAAAGCATCTTTTGTGATGATTATTAGTTTTAAATGGCGTCCATGACCCTATAAATTTGACATTTGGTCTCACATGTGCTAACTGATCTTTTGCTAATTTATTTTTAATAGCAAATTACCTTATTATTTCATGTGAATGTCCATCTTTAATATTGTATAACTTTTGCTAGATACTTAATTATTTCATTTTAATGATCACCTATAATTATTATATTATATATTATTTTTGAAATTAATTACCTTATTATCCCAATAGCTACTCATTTTACTTAGAGTTTATCTTAATTTACAATTCCTATAAATATGGACTTAATTTTATAGTATCTCATCTAATTTTGTGTCGTCATTTAATCAAAAAGAAAATTTGTGTCCCCATATAATTTTTAGTTGTGAAAGAATACAAAAATAGGTCCTACAAGCGCTGGTTGGCTAAAACAGAAGAATCTTATTATTTTCTCGATCAATGTTAGAATTAAGGTGGGAATTCCTAGAACTATTTTGCACTCATTTGAGACAAGGTGACTATTCGTATTAAAAAGAAGACAATTTCCTATTTATGTTTGCTGTGCAATGGCTATAAATAAAAGGCAATGACAATTACCGAAATATGTAGGAGTTTACTTTTCAAAATCGGTATTAAGTCATGAACAACTGAATTGCAGTATCATGGGTGACTTCACTATAGGTTTTGAAGTTTATCATTAAATATGACAATGAACACTATGAAAGATACACATGAAACATTGTTTGAAAAGAAGTATCCAACAATTACCAATGGTATATATGCACTTGAAATAACTCCACTACTATAAATTACCCAAAAAAAAACTAATTGGCACTATACATCTTTTAGTGTTTGTAAACTCCTATAAAATGTTAGTTCTAATTATGCAAAGACCATGATATATTATGATTCTTAGATTTAAATATAATCGGAGATTAAAATAATAACAATTCATAAATGCTTCCAATATTGTGCAGGCAACTCCAAATAGATGAAATATACTAGAAGTCCACAATTGAAATGTGTCTCTGTAGATAAGTACAAATCAATACAAAAATATTATCATGTATTTTTTAACTAAATGTGTAAGCATGTAAAAAATCATTACATACATTTAACAACACATTGTTGATGACAAGCAGTTAGGAACAAATGATAAATCCAGACCTAACTTAGTATAATATATATTACTTTTGCAGGCTACTTAATTTGAGAACGGAAGTTGGTGACTAATAGATAGCGAAAACGACAAATCTGATGTGTTATTGAACATTTCATATTAAAACTACTTTTCATACACTACATTTCACATTATCGTATGATAGATTTTTAAAAATAAAGTCCAAGTTTAAGAAAGACATAATTAAATTACTAACATTACTATGGTTTTTCTTTGCTCCCACTATCAATATAATTATTTCACAAAATCATTTTAAACTTAAAAAAAAAATTACAACCGTAAAGATGCCACATGAATAGAAATTTAGTACTATTATCCCTTTATACAAGAATAAGGACAATATTCAAAACTAGAATTGCTATAGGGGATAAAATTGCTTAGCCACACAATGAAGTTGTAAGAAAGGGTGATTGAGAGAATATTAAGGTAGAATCTAAAGATTTCAGAGAATCAATTTGGCTTTATACTAGGTAGGTCGATTATAGAAGCTATTAATATCATACAAAGGCTGATGGAGTTTTACATAGATAGGAAAAAGGACTTCACGCAGTGTTCGTTGACCTAGAGAAAACATATAATAGAGCCTCCACGGGAGTACTATGGAGGTGTTTGGAGAAGAAAGGCGTGCCGAGTGCGTACATTCAAGTTATTAAAGATGTGTACGATGATGTAAGGATTATAGTTAGGACCTTAAGGGGGGAATGGGGGATACAAATGACTTCTCTAGACATATTGGACTTCATCAAGGGTCAACATTCAACCCTTTTCTTTTTACTATCGCTATGGATGAGCTCACTAGAGGCATTGAAGAAAATATACCATAGTGTATGCTATTTGCGGACGATATAATTCTTATCCATGAGACCAGTGAGGGGTTCAACAACAAGTTAATTAGAGCAGTGGAGAGGTGCCCTAGAGGCTAAAGGTTTTAGGTTGAGTATGGCAAAGACTAAACACTTATGATGTTGATTCAGTGACGGGGAAGGGGGTATTGAGCATAAGGCAACCATCGACAACATTGCTATACTACAAGTCGAGAATTTCAGGTATTTGGCTCAATCATTCAAGAAAAAGGAAGTATTGACGACGACATTAACCTATGCATAAAAGAAACATGGAAAAAATGGAAGAATGCCCTAGGGCTGTTATGCGACAAGAAGATTCAGCTAAGACTGAAGGGGATGATTTATCGTATGGTTGGTAGACCGACACTATTATATGAAGCGGACTGTTGACCCATCAAGAAGTAGTGAAGTACCAGGTCTAGAGGATGACGGTTACGAAGATGAAGATGCTTCGTTAGATGTGCGGACACCAAAAATTAGATAAGATGAGAAATGAAGTCATTGGAGAAAAAGTTGGAGTGACATCTATAGAGGATAAGACGAGAGAGGTTGAACTTAGATGGTTTGGTCATATTACGAGCATGAGTATGTATGCACTAGCGTGGAAATGTGAGATGTTTGTTCTTCTGGACAGCAGAAGGGTCGAGGAGGACTTGGGAAGAATTGAAACGAAGTGATTAGACACGATTTAAGGATTTAGAATTAACGAAGGACATGGTTCAAGATAGAAGGTTGTTTATGCATAGGAATAAGGTTGCAGACCTTAGGTAACATGCTATTTGCTCGTCCATGGATCCCTAGGGAAAGTGAATAGTTGAGGCATGGTTCTAGATGTTTTCACTTATCTTGAGTTTCCAACGCTTGCTTATGCTAGTGATTTTCCTCGTGGTAGTATTGGTTATCATATGTCTTATTGGTATTTGTAGTATTATGCATATCTATTTTATATATACCAGGGTTATACCCTTGCGATACAAGGACATAAGTAAACCTTTTTAAATATATCATAATTGCCTTCATAAATTAATAGTACTCCCCCCCTAAAAGAACGTTAAAAGTTTTCCTAAATTCAAATTTTACTAAAATTTCTTCATCTGCTACTAATCTCATTTTCTTTTTTTTTTATTTTTTTCATTTTTCTTTTTTTTTTTTTAATAAAATATTATACATCAAAGAGATAAGATTAAGGTCAAAGATTTATTTGTCTTTTTGTTACTACTATCAATAATTTGTCCATGCTTTGTTGATCATGAGAATAATTAATCAAATTTATTTTTATTCAAATCATGTGTCAAATAGTCGAAAGGACCATGATCACTATTAAATAATATTAAATGTGCCATTAAACTATTGAAATAACCTGCAATAGACATATATAAAGTAAGTGCATGCATAATATATACAATTAAACCAATAGAAATCTCTAGGGCAAAAAAACGCATCTTTTGTGATGATTATTAGTTTTAAATGGCATCTATGACCCTATGAATTTGACATTTGGTCTCACATATGCTAACTGATCTTTTGCTAATTTATTCTTAATGGTAAATTACCTTATTATTTCATGTGAATGTCCATCTTTAATATTGTATAACTTCTGCTAGATAATTAATCATTTCATTTTAATGATCACCTATAATTATTATATTATATATTATTCTTGGAATTAATTACCTAATTATCCCAACAGCTACTCATTTTACTTAGAGTTTATCTTAATTTATAATTTCTATAAATATAGACTTAATTTTGTAGTATCTCATCTAATTTTATGTCGTTATTTAATCAAAAAGAAAATTTGTATCCCCATATAATTCTTAGTTGTGGAAGGATACAAAAATGAGTTCTAACAAGCGCTGGTTGGCTAAAGCAGAAGAATCTTATTATTTTCTTGATCAATGTCAGAATTAAGGTAAGGATCCCTAGAACTATTTTGCACTCATTTGAGACAAAGTGACTATTCGTATTAAAAAGAAGGCAATTTCCTATTTATGTTTGCTACGCAATGGCTATAAATAAAAGGTGATGACAATTACTGAAATATATAGGAGTTTACCTTCCAAAATCGATATTAAGTCATGAACAACTGAATTATAGCATCACAGGTGACTTCACTATAGGGTTTGAAGTTTATCATTAAATATGACAATGAGCACTATGAAAGATACACAAGAAACGTTGCCTATAAAGAAGTGTCCAATAACTTACCAATGGTATGTATGCACTCAAAATAACTTCACTACTACGAATTATCCAAAAAAAAAAAATTGGCACTATACATCTTTTAGTGTTTGTAAACTTCTACAAAATGTTCGTTCTAATATGCAAAGACCATGATATATTATGATTTTTAGAATTAAATATAATCGGAGATTAAAATAATAATAATAAATAAATTCTGCCAATATTGTGCAGGCAACTCCAGACAGATGAAATATACTAGAAGTATGCAATTGAAATGTGTCTCTGTAGATAAGTACAAATCAATACAAAAATATTATCATGTATTTTTTAACTAAATGCATAAGCATGTAAAAAATCATTGCATGCATTTAACAACACATTGTTGATGACAAATGGTTAAGAACAAATGACAAATCAAGACCTAACTTAGTATAATATATATTACTTTTGCAGACTACTTAATTTGAGAACGAAAGTTGACGACTAATAGATAGCGAAAACGACAAATCTGATGTATTATTGAACATTTCATATTAGAACCACTGTTCATACATTACATTTCACATTACCCTATGGTGCATTTTGAAAAATAAAGTCCAAGTTTAAGAAAGACAAAATTAAAGTACTAAAATTACTATGATTTTCCTTTGCTCCCACTATCAATATGATTATTTCACAAAATCATTTTAAACTTTTAAAAAAAATTACATAGCATCAAACCACATAATATCATAAAACAAAAAAATTAAAAACTTTTTGACTAACAGGATTAAAAAAGATAGACTGCGCGCACATCAAAAATTCAGGTATATATAATCAAGGTGACTTCATATGAATTAAAATTAGAAAAAAGGTGTTACTATGAAGTCCATAGAACTCAATATGGTATAACACTAACAATAACATATACAACAAGATTCTGAAACTTATCAACCAAGAAGTAATATCCATCGTGTAATGCACGGGTAAAAAACTAGTGTGTGTGTATATATATCCATCGTGTATTACATTTCACATTACCCTATGGTGCATTTTTAAAAATAAAGTCCAAGTTTAAGAAAGACAAAATTAAAGTACTAAAATTACTATGATTTTCCTTTGCTCCCACTATCAATATGATTATTTCACAAAATCATTTTAAACTTTAAAAAAAAATTACATAGCATCAAACCACATAATATCATAAAACAAAAAAATTAAAAACTTCTTGACTAACAGGATTAAAAAAGATAGACTGCGCGCACATCAAAAATTCAGGTATATATAATCAAGGTGACTTCATATGAATTAAAATTAGAAAAAAGATGTTACCATCAAGTCCATAGAACTCAATATGGTATAACACTAACAATAACATATACAACAAGATTTTGAAACTTATCAACCAAGAAGTAATATCTATCGTGTAATGCACGGGTAAAAAACTTGTGTGTGTGTGTGTGTGTGTGTGTGTGTATATATATATATAAGTGAGTTCGAACACTGCAATCATGACATGTGTCCTCTGAAGCATTTATTAAGATTTTATTTAAAAATAAAAATTTGAATAATATATGATTTAAAGCAGTCATAATAAATAGTGTCTTTTCAACTACTTTGATAAAGGAAAAAATAAAATAAATTACAAATAGAAAATTTAAATTATAAAATTAATTATAATATTTCTAAAAATATTTTAGCTAAAATTTTAAAATAAATCATACATAGCACGGGTTTAAAGGCGTATATATATATATATATATATATATATATATATATATATATATATATATATATATATATATTATATATATATATATATATATATATATATATATATACATATATATATATATATATATATATATATATATATATATATATATATATATATATATATAAAGTTGGATACAAGTAATGCATGCATGACATGTGGCAATATGATGTGGCACAAATAATAACTTGGCATGTTATGATTGGTGGATGTTAGTTGAGACATATTAATCAACTTTAATGTTATTAATTAACTATGATTTATTATATGTTATTAATGTAATTATTCGTTACATTTTTTTACACTTCTAACTTTTTTTTTTTTGGCTAAGTCCTCATATGGTTAACTTGATTTGCAATAATTGATTTTCATATTTTTAATTGATTAATCATTTTTAGCCTTAATTTTGAATGTTATCACTATTTTTCTTTTAGGTTTGTAAATACAGCTAATGGTCATATAATAATATTAGTCCATATTAAATATATAGAACAACATATGATAACATGTAAATAACATGTATAATGGCGATGTAGGATTACTTGGATATATACATGTCGATATAGGGTTGAATTAATATAATACTAGATTGAATTAAAAGAAGTAATTTTTATATATTTTATGCAGTATTATAATTCTTATGAATTAATTTAAATTAAAATATAGTCCATTTAATTACTAAAATAAGCCCATAAAAGAAATTAGGTGTCTCATATGTTACAGAATTTTGAAAAAAAAGTAAATAGTATATCATTATTGTTAGGATATGAAAACAAAAGGAACTTAAAATGATTTAAATGAAAAAAGTAAGGAAATAATAATTATATTGTTATAAAACTATTAATCTACTTCAAAACTAATATATTTTTGTTTCTTATTTATATTAATAAATTTAAATAAAAATTTAGTAATATTCTTGCATCGCAAGGGTATAATACTAGTACTTTTAATAACTGCAATTTAACAAAAGCTCATGCGTAACACAACATCAAGATCTAGTGTAGATAGAAGTGAGTTCGAATGCTGCGGTCGTGACGCGTGTCATGTTAAACATTTATTAAGATTTTATTTTTAAAAAATTGAGCAATATGTGATTTAAAGTCATCATAATAAATAGTGTCTTTTCAACTAATTTAATGAAGAAAAAAGGAAACAAATTACAAATATGCTAATATTATTATTTCTAAAAACTTAAATTATAAGATTGATTATAATATTTCTAAAAATATTTTAGCTAAAATTTTAAAACAAATCGTGTGTAGCATGAGTTAAAAGGCTAGTAATAAACTATAATTAAGACACCGTGCAATTGAGATTGAATATCTAGATAATTGATGCAATTAAATCAATAACCCAAAAAAAAAAAAAAACCGAAAGAGAGAACGAGTTGGATAGATAGAGATAAAACTAGCAAAGCAGAGAGTAAGATAATATTGGGAACGTCCTAATGAATTATACCTCCACTTGCAAGAACAAAAAAGTTTAGTTTTTAGAGAAATGATTATCTACTTTTTTTTGAGTGGGTTGTAATTCAAATAATCTCTATATGCCATTTATACATAGAAAGTTTTTGAAACAGTTAAGGGCCGTCAATAGTTGAATGGGTAGCGCTTTTCAACCCGTTCAATTAAATGGGTTAAAACGTTTAATCCGTTTAATTAAATGGGTTAGGTTCAGCTTGAGAATTTTAAAACTAAAAAATATTAACCCATTTAGTTAAATAGGTTGACCCATTTACCCAATTTTGCTACATATTTTTTTGGGAGAAATTGTGAAAATGTGGAGTTTAATCAAATCAATCTTTGTTTTGGGATTGTAGTTCTTGCGGATCGTGAACAATGGTTGCATTATGCTGATATATTGAACTCAAAAGATTTTTTAATAGTGCTCGATAATCATATTTTAGTCAAAATATTAAGCGGATAAACGGGTAACTGGATAACCTGAACTTGAACCGTTTATATTAAACGGGTTAATTGGTAAATTTCAGGTTTGTTTAAAAAATAAACGGGGTACAGATTAAGGTTTTCAACCCATTTAATAAATGGGTTAGGTTCAGGTCGAGGATTTCTCGACCTGTTTAAGTTCAACACGAATACGAACTCAACGTGACATGACCTGTTGGACAGCCCTACAGTTAATCTCGCAAGAGTTAGTCAATTAATAATTACAAGTAATATAAGAGCCCAAATTTAATTTTTTGAATGAGCGAGACAATAAAAAATGAATCGTTTACACAACAGAAGGGCGCGTGAATAGTGTATTACTAGCCTTTAAACCCCTGCCAGGCATGGTTTGTTTTAAAATTTTAGCTGAAGTATTTTAAGAAATATTATAATGAATCTTATAATTTTAATTTTCAGAAATAATAATATTAACATATCTATAATTTATTTCATTTTTTTCTTCATTGAAGTAGTTAAAAAGACACTATTTAGTATGATAACTTTAAATCACATATTGTTTAAATTTTTATTTTTAAGTAAAATCTTAATAAATGCTTCAAATGGCATATGTCGCAACCGCAGCATTTGAATTTATACTCCTAGTTCAGCTCTTTCCCTTCCAAGTTGTTGGGATGAGAAGCATGGAAATCTTTTTGGATCTTCCAAGCGTCAGAAGGGGCTTGTGGAACGCTCTTGACCACTAGGCCTGGGCATTGGACCGGGTGTTCAGTGGGCATGCCGTGGCAAGCCCCCCAAAAAAAGGGTCAGATCCTTGTAATTTGTTAAATGGACCGGAACTTAGAGGGCCGCCATTAAGATGCAATTAGCGGGTCTGAAACGGGCCGAATACCGGGTTAAAAAAACTCAACAGAAACTTTAACGGCCTAACCTGTACAAGGCCTTTCTTCTCCCCGCTTCCAGTGCGCTCACGTCTTCCCTCTCTCCCCGTCTCTTCTCGCTCTCTCTACACCTGAAAAAACTCAACTTTAGGAGACAAGAAATTTAAAGTTTCATCTAATTACTGTTAATCAAGGTATGTTGATTTTTAACTCTTTTTTCAAATTACTAGATAATGGGTTCCTCCATCTGGGTCAAATTCGATTAAGTTGAGATTTTGGTTGAATTTCTAATGCTTAGTGAAGACTACCTATGTTCCAATAGATTAATGTAGAAATTTCATCCCAAATTCTCTAAATTTCTAAGTTGGATTTTACTGATTTGGGTTGGATGTTGCAGAAGAGTTGGATCTAATTTCAGATTTTTCATTCCTCGTTGTTATTCCCTTCATTGGCTACCTTCAATTTATGGGTTGGCTGGCTTCAATTTCTGGATTGGCTTCTGCATTGGATTTTTCATACTTCTGGATTGGATTTTCATTGCCAAATACTACCAATTTTGAATTTATTTTAGTACTTAATTTTGGAGGGATTAAGGGTTTTTTCTTAGTTCTGTGCTCCCTTGGTGTTTGCAATGAAATTCCAGGCATCTAGGTTTGATTTCTATCTAGTCTGTTCTGCCAGTTTGGAATTCTATCTCTTCTATTTTGAATTCTCTATTTCCTCTGTTTTGCAAGTTCAATTTGGTTTAGTTTTGGTACTCATTACAAAATAAGTGGGTTAAAAATGACGGGGCTCATAAATTTTGCTTGCATAGATTTATGATTTAGAAATTCATGGATCCGTGGGATCATTGAAGAACATGCTTTTCATTTCTGTGCTTGACAGAGTAGGATATTTTAGTGGAATGTTTTATGTTTAATGTGAAGGGAAATGGATCAATGATGGCTGGGTTCTTTTGGGTTGTTTTTAATTTGTTCGAATTTTGATGGGTTTTCTGCTAGAGTTTTGGTTTTGGCAAGTTTCAGTCTCTGGGCAATAGTAAACTCTCTCTCTAGTTTAAAATCGTTTGGATATATACCAGCTTTGTTCATGGACAGTATGATCTTTGTTCATAGTTTCTATTTCTTGAAAGCTTGACTGACCTAATCGTTTGGATATATAGCATCTGGTACTTATTTGTTGAGGAAGTAATATGAAAAGTGAAGCGGCAACCTCTTCAGCATAACCCAAAGATGGATATAGTGAGTATGCCATTCAACAACGTAAAAGGAAGAAGAGATCTAAAGTGTGGAGGGAGCATGAAGAAGGCAAGAATGCACAAGGTGAGAAAACAGTAACTTGTAAGCATTGTAAAGTAGTCATGACCGCTAATCCTAATAGTGGTACTTCTCACTTGAAGCATCACTTAGATAAATGTCCACATTGACCTAGTGGAGTTGAAATTGGGGAGTTGGGTACTGATGATTGTGAGGACTTTGTCTTTAACATGAATCAGCTTCGAAAAGAAATTGTGCTTTATATCATAGAAGGAGCTCATTTGTTTGCAACTATTGAAGAGAAAGGTTTTAGACGGGTGATGCCTAAAGCTAATCCGAACTTTGTGCCATTCAGTCGTTCAACGGCTAAGAGAGAATTGTTGTCCACGTATGTGGGGGATAGAGATAAGGTCAAGGATATGCTATTCAAAGTTCCAGGTAGGATTTGTTTGACAGCTGATAACTGAAAGTCAAACCACACTTGTCAGCACTATATTTGCATCACAACTCATTTCGTGGATAGTGCTTGAAAGTTGCATAAAAGGATCCTTAGGTTTAGGGTGTTGACAGCTCTTTATGATGGTAAAAGTATTGCGAATGAAAGGTTTATGTTTCTTACCCAGTGGAACATTAAAAATAAGATACTTACTATCACTATGGATAATGCCAAGTATAATGATGTAATGGTGTCTAATCTGAAAAAGCGTCTTATTCCAAGGAAGGTGTTGATTAGTAGTGGTGTTTTCTTCCATGTTCGATGTTGCGCACATATCTTGAATCTTATTGTGCAAGATGGTTTGCAATTGAGTGTAGACATTTTGGAAAAGATTCGAAATTTGTGAAGTTGATGACCAGGTCTTCTCAAAGAAGTAAAGATTTGTATGAAATTGCTGAAATTTTTTTTCATTTGGATGTGAGAAGAAAACTGAAGTTGACATGCAAGTCCGTTGGAATTTCACTTATAAGATGGTGGATAATGTTATGTATTATAAGAGTGTGTTTGGTTATTTGATGTTCACTAATTCACCATTGAAACTCTATGTGCCTGTAGAAGAAAAGTGGAAAAAAGTCACTGTTATACATAAATTTTTAAAGTTATTTTATGAAGTGACTTGTATGTTTATTGCTATCAAGACCCCAACTTCGCATTTGTATTTTAAGGGTGCATGGATGGTCCATCATCGTTTGCTTGAGGCTACTCAAGGTCCTTATGAATTTTTAATGGACATGGGAAATAGGATGTTTGGGAAGTTTGACAAGTATTGGTCCGAGCATAACCTATATTTATCGTGTGCTGGCATTCTTGATCCTAGATGTAAGGTTAAATTTGTTGAGTGTTATTTCAGTAAACTGTTTGCCCCAGATGATGCCATAGAACGGGTGGATAATGTATTGGGTACTTTACGTTCGCTATATGATGAGCACAAGTTACATTCTACATCAACTTCACCAATTGTCAGCTTTTCTCCTATTGTAAGTGGTTCCGGGGATTATTATTTTGATGATTATAATAGTTTTAGTAGTAGAAGGTCTAGACCACAAGCAGGGAGGTCGCAACTTGACTTATACTTGGATGAGCCAGCCCTTGAGTTAAATATGAAGTTAGATGTTTTGGAGTTTTGGCAAGGAAGTTCCATGAGATACCTGAAACTTTCTTTAATGGCACACAACTTGTTGACTATCTCAGTTAGTACTGTAGCCTCAGAGTCTGCATTTAGTCTTGGTGGCAAGACCATCTCCCGACTCGTAGTGCATTGAAACCAAAGACCGTACAAGCACTGGTGTGCTTGCAAGACTGGAGACGTGCAGATTATGATGCAACTTTAGTGGTCGATAATGATTCTAATTCAGACGAGGAAGGCGCATATGAGGATGAGAAGGACAATACAAGTCTTTTCGTTTAGGTAGTTAGTTCTTTTGATTATTATAATAAATTATATTTATTGGATTATACTTGTGAGCAACACTTATATGATGTTAATATTTTCATATAAAATTCAAGTGCAGGACTTTGTAATCCGTGGCTTCGTGATCAAATCTGGACTTTATCACTTAGTGGAATTGGTTTTAGAAATTATCATCGTTAAGTTGGAATGGCTCAATAGTATATTTTGAATTTGAGCTTATTGTAATTTGGATTACAATTGGTTGTGTATTTTCTAACTTTAAATTTGGACTAGTTTAGCTTGGTTGAAAAATAACAAGGACATTAGTCGGTGAATTAACTAATCAAAAACACTCATTAGGTGATAATGGGAGGACTATGGACGGGCCGGGCTTATGTGGCCTATAACCCGGCCCGGCCCATTAACACATGTGCCAGGCCCGACTCAGCCCGCTTAGTTCATGGGATGACTCAATTCGGTCCGGCCCAATCCGTTGCCCACCTCTATTGACCACTTGGACCTGCCTTCTCTGAGCAAGCATAAATTTGTCCCTTCATAAGATCATATGACTCCACTGAATTTTATATATAGTTACATAAATAAAGTTTTTTCCCTCTAATAGAGCTCAATTCTATAGGTTGTTGCCACAGGCTCTTTTTCCCAATTTATCCAACTTCCATTCTTTCAAATAAATGAAATAATACGTTTTATCTTATACAAGAGATATTATAAGATAAATATTTTTATAACTATTATGTGGTAACTATAATTTATTTATAGGATGACTTCTATTAAAATCACCCATAACTAAGTGAAAAAAATACTATAATATTAGTTATTAGTCACCCCAAAATATCTAATAGTCATTCATAAAATGTCTGGTCTCATCATATCCTTTATGTGAAAACGGCCTCACATAAAAATTTATATGTCCCAAAATATTGTACGGGTTTATTTTTTAAAGTATATTTTTTAATGGGCCGGTAAGGACATAGTAGATGATTAAATGTCAATCTACACAAAATCCAAATTCAAATCCAATACCCCAAAGATCTCGCCACCAGGCGGGGTGTGGGGGTCTGATGTAACAGTCTTACACTTGAATTGTAAAATTACAGAGAGATTGGTTTCGATTGACCCTAGATTTAAAAGTCGTAGACTACCTACTACTCCACAGAAACGGAGTAGAGGAAGTTTAATTTAGAGATGCATTTTGCTCTAATCAGTACAATCCAAACCAGAAAAAATAGTCCAAACTTGTCTTTTTCCGCTATACAGATTTTGAACACATGCCAATCTACGCAATGATTAAATTTCAATTAACTTCTAAAATATATGTTTTATAATTTTTTTCGATTTATTTTCATTTAGTTCCAAATATGTTATACTTTGAAATCTCTTTTAATTGTAATAATAGAGTAAGATAAAGGCCGTGTTCGGCATTGGATAGCATTTAGTATTTTGACCAGATTAATACACTAATTAGTTAATTTTTAGTGTTCGGTAAACTAGTATTTTGATTAGCATTTCAAGTAGCATTTATCGTTTTCCGCAGCGTTTCTTAAAAGCTAATAGTATTAACGTTTGAGATTTAAAAGTAGCATTTTATATTTTTTGGGCAAAAAATATCCTTTAAAAATTTTATTTTTGAAAATTATCTATATCCTTTTATGTAAATTTACATTAATCAGCTAGCATAACAGCTAAAATTTACCGAACATATTAGTTTCAACCGCTCATCTGAACAGCTATTCGCTAACAGTTAAATTAAAAACGTCACCTGCTATCTAAACAGTTATTCGCCACTTAAACCGCTACCCGCTACCTAAACAACTAATTTTGTCGAATGGGACCAAAGTGAATACCAACTAGCTTACTTGGTAAATTCTTAGGTAGTTGTTGCTAAGGATTTAAGTTTGACTCTTGCATACATTGACATTTGCTCCTCATATGCAGTTATGCACAAAAAAAAAAAAGATAAAGGCATAGTTATATCTAAGGATATGTGCAATTAATAATAATTTATATGTTAAATATATGCAAAAGTTATTATTTTTGAACATTCGTTTGATTAATTTGGCCACATTTATGTATTCTATAAGCTAGGCAAAACAATAATACGTATGGATCTATCAATTTTAAAAGCTATTTTGTGAAGCAATTCTCAAAACTATTTTTGGAAATCATTAAAATTGATCAACAGCAAGTAATTTATTTTAAAAAGCTATATCATGAATCATCACACGACCGACATTATTATTATTATTATTATTATTATTATTATTATTATTATTATTTTGTTGGGTAAAAAGAGGGGCCTCAAGTCCGAGAAGAAAATATTATTGAGATTGTCATTGTCTAATCACCCTGCGCCAAAACTGGCCCTCATCCACAACTAGCTTACCAATTGGAGGGGGAGGGGACTGAAAGAGAATACGATCTTCAGAGTTATAGACCCAAAAATTAACAAAGTAATCTGCAACTCCGTTAGTCTCCCTCCGAATAATGGGAATTAAGACAACATACCACGACAACGTATTCATATATGGAGATCTCCCCTATAATAATCAGATTGGGCCCGAAAGTATTCCCACTCCTATCCGATATCTAGCTGTGAAATTGAGAAGATAAAGATGAGATTAATGGCGACGGATACAAGGCAACTTCAGAATTTATTGCGAAAGATTCGAAGGCAAGGGTGGTGCAATTATCATAGGTAGATCTGTTAGTTCGTGTTGGCTGAGTGTAATGATCACTTTGATACCCACATTAAGTGGGCGACTAAGTACAAACCAGTTACAAATCTTGATAATGATTTAAAGAAGAGATGGTTATGAGTTTAACTAGCTGGGAAAAGTATTATTCTCTCTTTGCTTCTCTCTACCCTCTCTTTCACGTTAATCCTACAATCACTAGGGATTGGGTTTGGGGTGTGATGCTATTCGGTGACTCTAGTAGCCACCGTCAACTTGGTTCAGTCATGTTCACGGGCAGCATTCAACAGGCGATATCCGGGCAACGTTTCCGCATCAAGGTGAGTCCTTGCATTACCAACAGTGGTATCAGAGTCTTGTCTGATTGTTGCTAGCCTCGACTCATTCATGTTGGCCTAAATCTGAGACTAATTAGTTTCATCAACAAATCTAGGTGATACAAATTAAAATATACCTCTATTCTGTTTTGGCATGAAATTTCCAAGACTGAACAAGAATAAATAAACTACATATTTACATTTCATGTTTACATTCTTGGCGATTTGAACTTATGCAAAACAGAAGTTAATGCTCATATGCCTACGTTGATATTTCCAAGATTAATATGTTTATGCGCGATATAAATTTCGTCTCGTATCTAGGCCGACATAAACATTGCTAATCTACCGAAATTGTTATGTCTCGTGTTATCACGCACTAGGCCCAAACTGAGACCCCACACTTCCAACAACAGAGATCTGAAACTAGACCCCTAATGAAAGGCCCTTGACTCAGATCTGTCCACACCTCAAGACCTACGGACCCAGAACGCTACAAAAAAAAAAAAACAAAAATAAAGAAATATACCTGAAACCCATCAATGCCGATGGAGGCGTGGCACGTGTTGGCCACACGCCGCTGACGAAGAACAACCTTGGTCGTTTTCTTCCTCCTAAACCCCACTATTGTCGCCGATCTATGAGTTCCTGACGCAAAACCACACAAAACACCGAAAATGCCGTGCGTGTACGCCCGTGCCGCCGCCTTAGTGGTGCGAGTGAATGGCTTCACTTGACTCGTCGGCGGCCGATCTACTCTATGGCATGGTGTTTTAAATGAATTGGGTGGTTGTTGAAGCCGTGGGTTTCGTTTTGACGGCGATGGGGTTGGGTATCATCATCTGGGTTACACCGTGGGGACAGGCGTCGAAGGTCACGCCGAAGGACGGCCTAGAAAGGTGGCAGTTTTCTATGGGTAGGGCAAGGAGAGCCCGGTGAGAGAAAGAAAGCTCTCAAACAAACATAGATATCATCAGAGGTTCTGGGGAGTGTGAAGAATGTCGGGCTGTTTCAAATAGAGAGAGAGGGGTTGTTTCTAGAGGGCTCCAAATTAATGAGACTTTGAAGGCCGTATACAAAATAGGGGTTTTTATTTTGATTTTGTTTTGGATTTTAACACCATTAAAGAGATTATTAGTCATGGCATTTTGTTTAATTGAATTATCAGGATGTCTAAGTTGATAAGGTTTGTGTAATTAGTTCATTAGTTGAATTAAGATTTTGAATTAGTTTTAACTCAGATTGCATAAACTCATTATAAGAACATTAGTATGTTCAATGTCGTATATAAATTCGTTTTATATGTGCATCAATTTGAAATTTTCATGCCGAGTGTCTAGTATAAATGTGTTACATATGTTATATTTTATATGAATGTGTTTCATATATAAAATTAGTATCATGTAAATTTGTTTTACTCGAACTGAATAAATATCTATGTGATATTTAGACCTCCCTTGGTCTATAAATAAATATGTTTCATAAGTTATATTATATAAATATGTTCTATATAATATTCGGTTGCATGCATATGTTTCATGATGATTTTTTTATTTAATAACTTTTTATACACTTTATGCAAATACATGAGCAGTTGTGATTCGGTTAATTATTCTGTTATTGTTTTGCTTAACAAAAATGTTTCATGAAATTTCGCACGAAACTATAATGGTTAAATTTATAGGATATTTGATCATTTTATGAATTTGTTTCATAAAATTTAAATTTGCAATATTATATGAATACGTTTTATATAATTTGCGAATATTACTATGAATTCGTTTCTTCCAAATTATATAACTAATTGCGATTAATATTTGGATGTATTTCATGCTATAAAATATGTTGCATTCAATTACATGAATATGTTTCATGTCAATCACTAATTATTAGTATTATGTAAATGTGTTTTATATACGAACTACATGAGTTGTAGTAAATTTGCTAATTGTTTTAGCACTTTATCCTTGCCCAAATTAACGAATATGAATTTGTCTCGTATTTCTTACTAATTATGCATTTATGAATTCGTTTCATAAAATCTAAACTCATAAAATTATGAATGTGTTTTATAATTTTGTGAGTGAGATATGAATAAGCTGCATGTTATCTATAATTATATAAATGTATTTTATATAATGTTTTTTGGGCTTTAACGAATTTCTTTTGTAACATGTTATTGTCCAAATATGTTTTGCAACATAGATTCATTTTATTATATAAATATGTTTTGTATAATAATTTGAATCTTATGCTTGATATGTCATTGATAGAGTTTTAAATGACATATTAGTAGCTATACAAGTTTGTTTTATATAATGATATAACCTCATGTAAATTTGCTTTACATGATAAAGTTCAATATCTTTGTGATATTTCTAAAATGTTAATTAGTTTAACCATAATGTTATCCATAAATTTTATTTTTATGGAAAAATGAGATAATTAAATTATAAAAAACTTCTAATTCATGTTTGTATGTGATGATTACGAGTTTAGCGAAATTTTCAATCATGCGACATGAATGATGGGGTTTTTCATAATTTAATTATTTGCAAATATGCCTAATATCTATATTTTAAAATATACACTAGATATGGCAATTAAAATACGGTTGGTAATTTGTTTACCTATGAAAAGCTTGATAGCGCTGACTATGACACAAAGAAGATTCAGTTTTTTCTGAACGAATGTGAAGTGTTAGAACACTTGTTAAATTATAGATCTCCCAGAATGGCAAAGATCATACTGCTAATGAGTAGTATCGAGCAAACCTTTTAAAAAAAACAATAAATATATAAAACAAATGGTTCGATGATGGATTGATCAATATGCTATACTTTGTCGTATTGCATTAATGATGATCTAGTGAGGAAATGGAAAGTTATCCCACTGTTGAGTACATGTGGGATTAGGTTAGCATCACGTTCGTCAAGATTCATTTCCTCATAAAGTTTCGAACCTAAGGTTGGTATTGCAAAAGGGAAAAAGGCTTTAAAGGAAATAAAGAGAGACAAATAGCACATGTGAGTGCTATGACTATGGAAATAAGGGACCCTATGCTCGAGATTATCCTGAGCCGATTAAGGTACCTTCTTTCACAATTGCTCTGAATGATATGTATGCTTTCAAGCACTAGTTGCCAACTATAATCCTTAGTGGATTGTAGATACGGGAGTAACCAAGCACATAATTCAGGATAGAATTGATTTTGTGAATCCTTATCGCTACCCGGTGAGTTCGTAAATTTTTATTTTTGGTAACGACCATGAAGAAAGTGTCCTTAAAATAAGGACATATCTCTGTGAAGAGAATGCATTGCTTCTTCACGATACTCTTTATGCATCTGGGGTACGATGTTCCCTTGTTTCTTTTGTTTACAAGATTAGTTCTCTTTTATTTTCGCCTAGATGTCTTAGATATCGTGCACAATGGCAATTTGTTTGGCCATATCACATTGAAAGGTGTTTTCAACATTTTGGACGAAACAAGACGTCTTCCATCTTTGCCTCATTTTCGATTCTGTTTTAGGCATGCTCGACTGACCATGAGAACTAAGATAGATTTATCAAACTAGCTAAATACAGTCTTTTAAGGTCGACTCATTCGGGTTCAGTTGCCCATGTTTGAGTCAAGTTTAGCTAGTAAAGCAACTATAAAGTCTTTTTGTAAGACTTTAAGGCCATCTAATCTCTTGCTGTTCATTCACTTCAGAAATATGCGGGACCATGAATGTGAAAGCACATCATGGAATGATATATTCGTGATGTAGGTATATGTACCTATCATCTCACCGCTATTAAGTACTTGATGTGTTCATATACTTTAAAGCAATAGTAGGATTCAAGTGGAACGAAATATTAGAACTCTTCGAATCAATCGAAATCATGAATACCTTCTTCGTGAAATGAATTCCCACAATTTTGATTTTCGTGAGGATGAATTCCCAAGTTCTTGGTGAAATTTAAAAATGAGCTCAGCTTGTATGAGTTGCAACAAGACCTTCAACCATCTCTTGGTGAGGGGGAGGGTTTGAATTCTCACTAAATCACCAAGGATTGTTTACCTTCCTTATTTGCTAGGAATGGTAAAGGTTTATCTATTTAGGACAATGAGATTCGTTCTCAATCTCCAAATATTGAGGGGAGTCAGGCTGAGAATGAGGTTTATACTCAATAACTCATTCTTGAACATGCAATTGGTCCACACCTTCGGGATCCCACCTCCGTTGGAAAGTGAGAGTAATTTTCTCCTCGTGCTTAGGATCCCATAGCTCTTAGAAAAAGGCAAAGGGATTCCTGGTCTCATACCTCTTAGTAAAAGGGGGAGTGATTTTTCAACTAAGCAAACAAACAATAAAGGTCCGAGGATCCAAAGGAGTAGGTATAGAAGAATTCCTCGACGATATTTCCACTTTGAAGAGGACATTTTTCCATGCACTTCCTTAGAAGTTGAGAAACCTACCTTTTATCAAGAGGTGATTTATTCACAAAATCATAAAGAGTGGATGGATGTCATGGACTATATGATAAGAAAAAGGTTTTAGAACTCATTGATGGTTTGATCGATGAGTTCAGACCCCGCTACTCCTAACCTTAATTGCCCATTTAGATTTTGAGACATTCGAAATGGATGTAAAGATTGTTTTCTTCAATAGTGATATTAAGGAAGAGATTTATATGGACTAACCCATTGGTTTTATATCAAAGGAACATGAGGACAAGGCATGCTGTCTTAATTATTAAAAAAAAAGTCCGTGTTTGGTCTTAAGCAATCTTCTAGATTTTGGTACTTAAGATTCCATGGAGCCATAACTTAGTTTGGCTTATGTATAGTTTCAAAAGACCGTTGTATGTATGTCAAAGAGACGACAGGGGGATTGTGTTTCTTACCCTGCACGTCGATGACATGCTGCTGGTTGGGAACAACTTGGAGTTGATCGGAACTACTTAAGAGTAACAGTCCTTTGTCTTCAAGATGAAGGACATGGGTTAAGTTAGGTATGTCCTAGGGGTAAAAATAATTCAAAGCCGTCCCAAGATGTTGCATAAAAGGTCTTGGAATGATTTTGGATTTATAATTCCAAACCCGTAAATACTCCGGTTGAAAATGGTCTAGCCTTGAGTCTTGATCAATGCCCTAAAACAAATGTAGAAATGGAGATAATAAACAATGTCTCTAACGCTAGTGTCATAAGAAGCTTAATGTAAGCCATGTTATGTACATGGCTTGACATTGCTTTGCGGTTAGTTTAATAAGTCACTATCGAAGTAACCCAAGACTTACTGATTGACAAGTCGTCAAGAGAGGCAAAGCGCTACCTTCTTGGTACTGCTAACTTAGTCTTATACTATCAATAGGAGACCTTAAGTTGAGAGGATACTTAAAGGTCGACTGGGATAGTAACCCGGATAAGTTTAGGTCAACCTCAAGACATACCTTCACTTTTGGTGGAAGAGCCATGTCATGGTGTAATAAGAAGCAAAACTGCACAACAATGTCAGCTATGGAGGCAGATTGTGTGTCTTATTACCATAGAACCAAAAAGCACTGCCATTAGGTATATATACGCTAACAAGATGATTGTGTTCCCTTGACTAAACTTGTTCCTAGTGATGCGTTCAAAGCTCGTTTGTTGAGACTAGGAATTCATAAGGTTTGGTGCTTGGATGTATCTTGCTATGTGATGGACACATTTCTTTTGTAACTGAGCAAAGCGCTCATGATTTATTTTTACATGATAGGCATATTGAAATGTCACCAGTCTTCTGATTGGCTTAGTTACACAGGCAATCATCCTGGTGCTTGAGTAGCGAGTAGGATGAGACTGAATCATATTGGCACTAGATGTGCAATATTGATTAGTCGTACTGGAAGTATATGAGTTAAAATGGCTATAGTCGTCTTAGTGTGTCTAAGATGAGACTTGTGGGAGTCAAGTATGAAATAAGTTTTTATATCAAAGCCTTATAACCGAATCTTGAGCGCTAGGATTAACATTGGGTATGCTGATCTAGTAGCTCGGGTCGATTTTAGGTAAAAGCTAAGCCTATGAGTCGCATGGCATAGAAGAGTGACATGCCCAGTTTAGGTGGAGCTATGCCGTGCACACTATCATACTGTGTGTGCTGAAAGTCGACCTATCTAATGAGTGATAAGTGAGTTCCCTTTTCTCATGACTGTGTGACTCTCATTTACAATACTCCTTGACTTAGAGTTATAATATCAAGTCAAAGCATGATATCGCTACTTTAATATGTTTTCCAAGGGCTAAGATGTATACGGTCCCGTGGGGCATATTAAGAAAACAGTTATGCTAAGATGGATTATTGTAATTGTCTAAGGACGAATCATTTTCTCATCACCATATCAAGCCCGGATGATTATATTCAGTATATAATCAATTGATATATTAGGCAAAAAGGGACAATGTATGCCATTGGTGATGTATTTGTATGATTCGGAGTATTGATGTTTTGTGAAAGTGTTATGTCAGTTAGATGGTAACTTGATATAACACTACTGGTTTGTTTTTGGTCGCATGCTCCATTCCCAGTATGAAATGTAAGGAGATGCATTAGCAGAGAGATACGAGGTTTACGGTTTATGTGACCGAGTGGAGCTGTTGATTGAGTGTAACGGTCACTTTGATACCTGCATTAAGTGGGCGATTAATTATGTATTAATGGTTTGTAATAAGTACAAATCAGTTACAAATCTTGATAATGATTTAAAGAAGAGCTGGTTACGAGTTTAACTAGTTGGGAAAAGTATTATTCTCTCTTTGCTTCTCTACCCTCTCTTTCACGTTAATCCTACCATCGCTATGGATTGGGTTTGGGGTGTGATGCTATACAGTGATTCTAGTAGCCACCGTCAACCTAGTTCAATCATGTTAGTGGGCAGCATTCAACAGGCGAGATCCGGGCAACGTTTTCGCATCAAAGTGAGTCCTTGCATTCCCAACAGTTCGGATGAGCGAGTTAAATGTGGATCGGGTATATTCGGATTTGGATAAAATACAGGTCGGCTGTATTTCGGGTTCGGGTAAAATACGAGCGGACGTATTTCATTTTTTCGAGTTTTGGGTCAATCCAACAGGTTTGGAGCGCCTTTTAGGTGAGTTATTTCTCTTTTTCATCAAAATCAAGATCTAGCATATTTATTATTTGTCTGTATTTAATGAACAAGTATTCTAATTGTAATTTTATTTTCTGAAAAGGTAGGTACCAATGCTCAATCCCTTGACCTTAGATCTAATTGTAATTTTATAAAAGAATACAAAAAAAAAAAAATTAAACTTTTCAATATGATATATGAACGCCATGTACGGTGGACAACGAGTCACATTTAAGTAGGTTGGTCCGTCTGTTAAAATATTAATAATAGGTCAGTCATTCATGACCGACTCATCTAAAGCATGATAACGGCTTGGCGTGGTTCGACATGTTGATAACTCATTTAATGATTTGATATGTTGTTGGTTAATCTACCATTATCTAATCAGGTAAGTTTTATTAATGGGCTGATTCTAAGATGAACACAAGTTCGTCCATTTCCCAACACTGACATCAAGTTTAAAACCAATTAGAATGAAACTAAATGAAAAAATATTATAGATGCACAAAATATTGTAATTATTTATTGATTAATTACAACATCAAAATTTTAGATTATTACAGAGTAGTATTATTTAAAATGCGATGAGACAAATTTATTTCACTAAGAATATAATGGTATGACTTGCATATTTTTAACACTTGTGTTTTTCTAAATTAATTGACTAGATATTTCATACCCATTTTCTAAAATTGCTCCATTCATATGTTGCATATGATGTTGTTTTATGGGAATAAATTTGGAAAAGAACAGGTACTATCGTTTAATTTGCAAAGGGATGCGATAGTTATATAATGTGTCTCTAAACAATTCATTGTAATGAAAAACTATTATTGTTAAACCAAGAGATTGTGGCGTAGTGGTAACTCACTTCATCCCTTATCCAATTGGCCAGGGGTTCGATCCCTAACATTTGGGAATAGAGAGCAATTCTTGGCCAACCCTTTACCCTGAAGTGGAGCTCGCGGGGGAGGGAATTAGTCATTACGATCTGCGGTAGATACCTTTGGTTAAACCCCCAAAAAACAAACTATTGTTGTTAAGGGGGAAGTTAAAGGAAACGGGTTGAGAGAGCAGGTTCGAGTTCGAGCTTGGGTTGGGTTTGACCCAAAAATTTGCGACTTTTTCATATTTGTTTGCTTTGGGTTCATGTCGAGAAAATCGTGTTCAAAACCCAAAACTTTCGGGTGGATTCAGGTCAGGTCAATTTTGGTCAGGTCTAATCATAGGGTGTGAAAAAAATTCAAAACTGAAAATCAAACTGAAAATTGAAAAAACCGAACCAAAAAATTGGTTGATTGAGCAAATTTTCTTAAAAAAATCAGTTCCGTTAACCAGATCGGAAAAATTTTTTGTTTTCAGTTTGGCTACAATTTGATTGGTTCGAAAATTCAGTTAGCTGAACATAAATTAATTTTTTTGAAAAATTATAAGCATAAAAAATGAAAAGCTGAAGTAAGAAAGTACTCTTTTTTTTAATCATTTATGAATGGCAATTGAAATTTAATTTTTTAAAATACTAAAACATAAAAAAAAAAAATTAGGTTAAAAAGTATGCTTTTTATATTATCTGTAAATGCTTAATTAGTAACTGAACTAAAAAAATGGTTACTCGATTCGAAAAATCAGTTAATCAACTTTTTCGTTTCAGTTTCGGCTCAGATTTTGGACGAACTGAAATTTTCGATTTGGTTACGCACTACAAAAAAGGTTGCTTCCCTCCTTAATTTTGCTAGTAACCACACTTATAAGTGTAGAAATAGCAATTGTCCACACTTAAGCTAAATGTGTGGAAGTTAAGTGTGTGGAAGTGTTCTCCACACTTAATGAAAATACGAGTAGAGCTATATTCCCCACACTTGTAAATGCGAAGTAAATACTAATTACCTACAATTGATGTGTGGTCATTTTATACTATGCCCACTCTGGAATATGCAAGAAGTCATAATTTTCCCCACACTTAAAAGTGTTACTAGTGTCGTTTTTAGTTTTTTAAAAAATAATGCTGATAATTAATAGAAAACTTATTAACTTAAAAGTAGAACAATTGTATACAAATGTTCTTTTTTTAATGAATAAATTTTATACTAATTACCAGCTCGCATCACCCTATATAAATGAATAAAATTAATAAACCAACAAATTAAAGTAGATCAAACATGAATTAAATAAATTACACATTAGTGCCTGGAAAAAAATTAATTGTATACACATCAACAAAGACTAATGTAATCAAAACTAAATATTATTGCCTAACGTCGAAGAATATATACTTTAACAACATGTCTAATGTCAAAGAATATATAAAAAAATTTCCATCTTTGTTTTCTTCACTGAGAGATGTTAACTCCAGAAATGCAATCTATCAGAAAATTGAAACACACACAAAAAATGAATTATTGAAAAAGATCACCAAAGAGATTAACTAAGACGCAGACTCGGCAGAATCAAGCTGAAAGACGCACCGTAGAATTCAACCAACTAGAGAACCACAACAGAGTTGAACCAAGAATAGAACCACAATCGAGTTCAACTAGTAATATATAGGACCTAGGTGAGTTCAACTTGGATATTTTCCTTTTACAACATTTTATAAATACAATAAGAAATCTCAACGGCTACAAGTCGGAGCAAATAAACTCAACAAGCCACACGCTTGGAGTAACCAACACAAATCTACAAATCCAACAACCCATTACCATCAACAAATTCAAGAAATCAATAAAGCCACGATAGAGATAGAAAGGGATATTTTGTCTCTTAATTACCTCAAAATTATAAGGACATGTCAAGCTGCTTCATGTCGTAATGATTCAGTCTGCAGCGCTCCCATTTTAAGTTCTCTAGCATTTCTCAAAGCAACTTCTTCTACGTTCCTTTACGTGTAAATGGAGAACGATAGTAAGAGGAAGAGATGCAGCAACCAGCAGGTTAGAGGTAAGCTCACCGATATGAAAGTATGTTTTTGAGGGAAGGACGCATGTCTAATCTAGGGGCTAGGTAGTCGTCATTGGAGTTTTTCTGCATAAGAGTGATTTCATAACTAATTTAATAAAGTACATTAAGGTTTTCATTGACAAAGTAAATCCATCCATAAGAAGTAAACCCAAAAGATAAATTTATACTGTCAAATTAGACAACGTAATCTCTTGATTCAAGAAAAAAATTCAGTGCATTGAAAGTATAAATGAATCTAGGGTGATGCCAACAATTAAAGAAAGAAACCAAACCCCGAACTATAGATAGATTACTGCAAAAGCATCTCACTTAAAGAAAGAAAATTATATCAGGCACTAAAACCAAACCCCTAACAAATTGTAAGTACAACAGCTCAAATACCCCCCGCTGAAAACTGTAACTCCACTAGGAATCGCTAACAAGAATAAGAACAGAAGGGTTGAGCTTCCATCCAGAATCTAGAAATTTAGAAGACATAATTAATTATAATCTAAAAACTGCAAATATAAACAACATTTTGCTTTCTGAGAATGAAGAAAAACATAACTTGCACGCACTCAGTGTTCTAGACCAAAATAAAGATCACATGAGTTGTAAACTCTCAGCATTCAGGACAAGTTAAAATCAGAAACATAATCAGCTCTCAATATTCAGTAATTTATATCTCTTAATTTCTCACTTTAGATGTAACCTACATATGCCAGCTTTGAAGAACAGTCATGCTAACATACATAATACGAAGAACATATATAGGAGTTGTAAACCCTGAACAAAATTGAAAGCATAGTAGCTCAAATACCTACCACTCAAAACTGTAGTTTTACCGACCATCACCAGCAAGAACAAGAATAGAAGGGTTGAGCTTCCGTCCAGAATTTATGAAGTTTAGAAGACATAATTGATTATAATTTGAAAACTGCAAATAAAAACAACATTTTGCTTTCTGATAATGAAAAAAAATATTACTTGTACACACTCAGCATTCTGGACCAAAATAAAGATCATATAAGTTGTAAGCTCTAAGCATTCAGAGACAAAGTCAAAATCAGAAACATAATCAGCTCTCTGCATTTAGCAATTTATATCTCTTAATTTCTCACTTTATATGTAACAAACATGTGCACCACTGCTTGGAAAAACAGTCATGCTAACAAATACAATGCGAAGAACGTAGGGATTGTAAAGCCTCAGCATTTAGAACACAATGTTGGCAAGTGATGATTACCAATGCTTATGGCTAATTAAGGCATTCAGAACATGAATTACGCATTAAAACATGTTAGGCCCACACCACCTCTTCCTTCATTTTGTAAACAAACAACACAAGTGCCATTAATTCTTGCTCCTAATTTAGGAAATACCCTATGAGTCCAACAAGTTATTAAAATTAGACAGACAAAAATGGTAAAATGTGTCAAATTCTCCAATGTAAATTACAATACGAAAGGAGAGAAAATCATAACCCTCCATTATTTCAATAATGTTTAACCAACATTATTATTCCCTAAATTACAAAGAAGTACGACAATATGAGTGATAAGCAAGATGAACATGGTTGCATTTCTCCAAAATCGAGGAAAACAATTACAAGGCTAAATCACAATCTAGTTCATGAATTTGCAATATGGCGACTATAAAGCATATGACATTCAATTTATCATCAATTCAATAACAAAAGAATTTAGTACTTGCTTAAACAACTGAAAGATCGGTTATCGACAATTGGCCATCCCATATACAATTCGAAGCAAACCTCAATTTTGGCATCAATATCATTCAAACCCTGGAGATATGATGGTGAGGGAAATCAACTAGAATGGAAAGCACCAAGCCATATAAAAACGGGGATAGGAGATGAGAAGAACCGCACCTGCAAACTTCGCCGATTGAATGTCGCCATATATAAAAACGGGGGATAGTAGAAAGCTGAGGGCCTGAATTCTCGCCGCCAGTAGTACATCGACGCCTGGAGTTCTAGCTGCCGACATGACCACCGTCGATGATGAGAATGTAGCAGCGAGGTCAACGGTGAAGCAGGGCTGCAAGTCAGGGCTACACGAAGCAGAGGAACGAACGGTTGCGCGCAGAAGGTAGACAGCGTCACTCAACGCCGGAACTCTCACCGCCGAGTACAAGCACCGTCGGAACCCTCACCGCAAGCAGAACCAGAAAAGACTAGGGTTTTGTGTGAGGGATGCGAGATATGATGAATGTCGATCGATGATATGCATTGGCAGGCCAAAAGTTTAACTCTGGTTTCGCGGTGAAACCTTTTGAAGTTAAAAAATAGTTACCACACTTAATATCCGATACACATCTCCACACTTAATAGATGTGGACATATCTTAATTAGTTACTACCACTCTTATAAGAGTGGTTATATTTTTCCTCACTTATTTTGTGTGGGAATAATTCCAGGAGCTATTTTTGCTTATTTTTCTGCTACACTTAGTCATGTGTGGTTAAATAAGAGTGGAAGTATGACCTTTTTTTTGTAGTGACGGTTTGAAGTTTTCTTGAACCGAAAAGCCGATTAATCAATTTTCAATTAACTGAAACTCTGGTTATATAACTGGTTTTGCACACCCCCAATTATCAGTACCATTAAGGCGAAGCACCGTTCGACAAAATTAACTATTGTAGTAGTGGTTAACTATTTTTACTAGTCGTTAGTTGTCGCGCAGTAGTGTTTATCTATTAGCCGTCCAATTAGTTATTCAAAATAATAGCATTGGGTAAATAAAGATGTTCAAGTAGCAGATTTGACAAAATGACATACAAGAATATGAAAGGTGAAAATTTTTGTCACATACAAAGGTAAATTTGGAAATATAATCAAAACCATTAGGCACTAATTTTGAAAAACTACCCTATCACTTTTCTAAAATACTATTTAAACTTTTAGCAACTACTTCAACAATTATATTTGCTGATGACTGGAAAAATTAGAATTATTCACATTTATATATCATGAATTGTGTATTAATATTTCTGACCACGTGCTTTTTGGATTACCTTTTTAGTACTTTGAAGTTATAATAATATCTATTAATCAAGTGGACATGAATGAAACAACAGTTAAGCTAAGCAAGAGGTTGGGGGAGGAAATCGATAGAGACATCACTGGTTGAGAGCTTATGGATTCGGGACTTCATGTTAGTAGCCTTCTTCTTGTGCTGTCGTGCCAATGTTTGTGTGCTCGCATGAGGATCATGGTCTGGATTGAGGCAGCACTTTGGATCTTGATCAAACTTTTTGCCTTCTTTTTCCTTGCTGTAATTTTATTTCTCCTTTTTTCTTCTTCAAAAAAGAGTTGTGTGTTGTGAACTAGGTACACAATAAAAATTTTCTTGTTGGTGCATCCATTCGTGGCAGATTGAAAAACATCATTTTTTCTTGTTGCTTTAAAAGTTGTTGCAACCACGGAGTTGAGTTTATAGATGTTAGGATTTAATAACAACTTTTCTTCTACAAGATCTACTTTTTGTGCATTGTTAGTGAGTTTTTCACGCAGGTTTCCAAAATTTTTTTTTGACCAATCTTTAACTTCAAACTTAACAGTTTTTTATTGCTTAATAACAACTTTTCTTCCGCGAGATCTACTTTTTGTGCACTGTTTATGAGTTTTTCATGTAGGTTCCTAAAATGTTTTTTTAACCAATCTTTAACTTCAAACTTAACCGTTTTTAATTGCTTAGTAAATTTAAACATATTGGTCCCACAATAATTGATCTTCCAATATTTAGCAGCTATTACCCACTTGTTGATATTTTTACCAGAAGTTCCGGAAACGAAATGAAAATGCTTTACTTCTTTCAAGTTGAGCATTGGATGATAAAATAATAGGATAATGACATGAGCAAGTGAAGTTACCATGTACCTCGTAAGCATTTGTGTGCACCACTGGCCAGTCTCTCCTAGATATTGTTCTATCTAATCTTTCGTACACCAAGTGGACACGTACTCTCTTTTTTTGCAGGTAAATAGATTACCATCGACTTGGATACATTCTGTAATGATGGTTGACAAGAAATTATTGAGTCTTTCGAATTTATTATGGGGCTGAGCTTGTCCCCTTTTTTCTCAATACGACAAGATAATTTATTGAAATCTCCCATCAGATGCTAAGAGATGTCAATAACATTATTTAATTCCAATAAGCGTTCATCATCAGGCACCAAAAGCTCGTACAATCATATGGACGGTGGCCTTGTGGTCTAAAACCAGGAAGGAAGAGGTGTCCCACAAACCAGAATTGCTAGGAAGGAATTTCTCCTCTATTCCCATCCTCCTTTTTTGTTGTACGTATAGGTTTTCATTGTTTTACTTGCTCTTGTTTGGGCATCTACTTAATTGAAAATCGGAGTGATGTCCTTCAAGTTGAGAGGAGCAAACAGGTTGATATGCTCCAATAGCTTCATTAATTGTCACTTGCCAAATATTAGTCATTAATTGATCTATAAATATGTCTTTTGAAAATGTAAATGTAACTAATTTATTCACCAACCCAATAGTTAACAATTGATTATAACTACCAACAACTTTAGAAGTTTTAATTTTAACTGTTTCACACATAAATTTAAGTTGAATTATGATAAAAGATTTTATTTTACTTGGAAATCCTTATCGTTACTTTACAATATGGTACATGGTTAGCTCTGTTAGATCTAACTTTGTACCCATATTAGCTTCCAATTATCTTGGATGCCGTGGTAGCTTGCATTGTGTGTTGCAACTTACTGACCACAGTGGGAGCCTCCAGGGCAAATTTAATTATTCTTCAACATCACGGTGGCTGAAGCTTTCAGTGCGCCAAAGGCCCCCCCGGTTCTTCATATACAAGTAATTTCTTGGTTATATACGTTATAAATTGTGTAAAATTAAGTTGATTTTGACTACTAGAGCCCTTTAAGTCATTAAATTTAATTTAGGATCAGTTCTTTCCGTTAGTAAATTAGGATTGGTAAAAAGGTTAAAGTGAGTTGAAGTGGGTTTTGAACTTGGTTATTTTGTTGAAGTAGGCTTAAGTGCGTTGAAATTGGTATATTTTTTATATGATGGGTTGAAGTTGGTTAAAATAATGAGAATAAAATTTTGAAGGAGGTGGGTTGAAGTTGATTAAAGTTGGTTATAGTTAATATTTTTTATTGAAGTGGATTAAAATTGATTGAAGTGGATTGAAATAAGTTGAAGTTGGTAAATTAAAAAAGATCAACGAAAAAAACATGCCCCTATAATCGACTACAATACAAGTTGTGATTTCATCCCTAAGAAGTTAGAACAACTGTTACTTTTCGAGAGAAGATGACCAAATATGGGTAGCTCTTAAAATTTCTCTGTAGAACCCATCGAGTTGTCCTAATCGACCATCGCCAAACTTCAGATTTTGTGATGGATGAGAAGCCACAAATGTCATCTAATTGACATACACTCTATCAGCCCGCACTGGTCCATTGAATTAAGGGCGCGTCTGTTTGATACGATCAATGATCATCCACGCAGCTAAAACGTGTTGTACTATACTTTCATGAATCGTGCTATACTTAATTGCCATTAATAGTAGGGCCTTCAGAGCTTCTCTCTCCCTTTTTTAAAAATTTTCTTTTTGGGTGGGGTGCATGCTAGACTACCACTACTGGCAGAGGGTCTAAATGGGTTGAAAGTCTTATCTAACCTAAAGTCAATTTTTTTTTAAAAAAAAATGCGAGTTTTCTAATTGTTAGAGCACATTCCTTCTCCAAATATTTGCACATTGTGGGTCCTACTTTTAATTCAAATTTGGGTGTTGTTACGGAAGAAACTTACTTGATCCTGTGATTGGACGTGTTCTCGTCTCGATGACATGCACGAAGGTCGGCCTCGGATGCTTTTTCCGAGGAAGGCCCCTCCAACACTCAAGTCAATCTTAGAGTGAATTAGAGTAGCAGATGAGAGAAAATGGTAGAGAGAAAGAGAGAGTTTACTATTTTGGGGGAGCGTTTTGTGAGTTAATCAAGTCATGAATAGTAAAAGTCCCCCAAAAGGAAAAATATTGGAGTATTTATAGTCTTGGCGTTGCACCCAAGGGTAGAATGCTAATTCCTCATTTAGGGATCAAATTACCAACATCCTTAGCTTTTACTTTCCTTATAGTCAACTTTAATCCCAAGTTGACTTGGTCAGCACCACATGTTACCTTTCTACTCGACGGGTCACTAAATATGCCAATTAGTCGTCAATAGATTGACTGGTTGCTCAATCGATCGTTTTCTAAGTACTAGCTTAACCTAATTAATTGAATTGAGATGTAAAAGAATTAATGGAGAAATATAAGGCAAGAAAAGACAAGAGAAAAAAAAGGGGATACCTTAGGTTTATGCACATAAGATCTTCAAAAGTCAAAATGAGATAAATTGAACAAAATAGACACATGAAAAAGAATTTGAGACAAAAAAAATATTTTTACTATTACATAATAACAATATATTTTTAAAAAATATCCCTTTTTGGATACAAATAAGGTGAAAAGATTAATATATATATTTTTAAACCCAAATTTCTAATAACAATTCATAAAGATTATCAATTAAGTTAATCCAAACCTCATTGGGAAAGGGGGGGGGGGGGGACCCTTGACGTGCACACCTACAATCAATGAGTTTGCCGCCTACGCTACGAGTAGATGGCGCTTCCTTTGATGCTTTCTTTAACTTTCATCGTCTTTCCATAAATGGCCATGGGTTTGGTTGCCAACTTCCTTTGATGCTTTTTTTGACTTTCATCGGTCATATTTGACAAAGAATTTTTTGGATACAAAAAGATTTTTTTGAGAGTATTAACTGTTTGACTCTAGCGAAAAAACTCTTTGAAGTGTTTAGTTAATTAGCTTTTTAGATTAATTTTTTATACCCAAAAAGCTCTTTTACAAAAAGCTTTTTGGGGTAACTTTTTCAAAGAGTTTTTGATATTTACTATTATAATGACTATACTAACCTTATAATTTGGACAAATTTACATTAAATGTCATTCACAAATGATATTTTCGAATATTGGATGCTTATGCTTTAAATTTTTCAATTTATGTTTTTCTCTTTTGGGACAAGAGTTGTGGATGGTCATGATGTTGAAGATAATGCTTTTAATTTTAATGCTTTCTTAATTTAACAAATAATTTATATTAATTAGTCTTACATAAAATATAAATATTTTTTATATCACATAATTTCAATTGCTATTAAAAAAGAAAACATTTAACATTAAAAAAATTTTTTGATAATAGGTACTAAAATTAGAAAAAAGTATAAATGTAATTTTATATATCACATAAGTCTTAATTCATAATTCATATCAAAAAAAAATAATATCCAATGAAAAATATTTTGTTAGAAAAATAATGAAATTGAGCAATGGGCATAAGTGGAATTTTATCAAATAGCTTTGTTAGAAACGGCTAACTTCACCAAACACTTTTTTCACAAATAGCTACTGCAATCAGATAAGTCAAACAGTTAATACAATCAGCTAACAGCTAACAGCTAATAATTCATAGTTGATTGCCAAACAGGGCCATCGTCTTTTCCATAAATGGCCATGGGTTTGGTTCCCAACTTCCTTCATTCACCAGCCTATTAATGCATTTTAATCTGTCCTTTTTTGTTCCCTTTATTTTTCTTTTTACACCCTTCGTTCTATAATTTTTTGTTCCTCCTTCAGTCCTTTTTATAGAAGTCCTAAAGTATTGTTTGCTTTTATTACTGTGGTATGTTAAAAATTCTCTCTCTTAAAAAAGCAATAGAAATCATAATATTAAATGATGTTTTCTTATAAACTTACATTATTTAAAGTAGGACAAAATTTATGGAAATTAATGGAGAATTTGATATCTAATTTTTACCATCATTTTCCAACAAGCTCAGTCGTGGCAGTAGCATGGGCCCGATGGCCATCACATCACCTCCCGACCCCCTTCCCTCTCGCGTTCGAAGTTGGTGGAGAGCATAAATTCCTGTCTTTTTTGTGTGTGTTAGGCCAGTGCGTGCAAGATTCCCCACATCTTATTGGTATGTTCCCACACCACTGGCTTGTGTGGCCCATTAGATTGTTCTGATATAGGAGTCCAGTGGATTGATTTGCTAATGTATACTCCATCATTACCAAAACCCAAGATCAAGAACCCGGCTAGTTGCTAAGTTAGGAGTTCACCATACAAATGCATATTTTAGTAAGGATCCTAATCTACTAATAGATAGGTGCAAATTGGATTTAGAAGAAGAGAATGGAAGATAAAAAGTAAGTCACAATTCATAGGAACCAAAGTTTATGAGCTTTGATTAATCACTCCTAGCTTAAATCATCTAACAAAATTTACCTAAAATTTTATAAGCGGAAGCGCACTTTATGACAAATACTAATTATTATGAATGTTAAAAATGAATGAGAGTGAAACAGAAATTTTTTTTTTTTTTTTTTTTTTGGCTTTTTGATGTTATGTGCGTGGTAAGGTACACTCGTGCCTCAAATCACACTTGTTTTTATCATATGATTTTATTTTCTGCGACCCCAGACATAAGAAAATTAGCTTGTGTTTACATTTTCAATTAATTACTTTACAAGCATTAAATTGATTTTGACTTGGGTGTCTTCTGAAATTTTTCCATTTTCAATTGTTCTTTACATTTGCTGCCATATGAAGGTGCAACGGTGTCGTAGAATTGCTGCTGGCTGCCCTATATATTCTCTTAATGGACCCGGCAGGGTTAACACAAGAGAGAAGCATAGGGATAAATTTGCGTTGGTTTTTATAAACTTGAATCTCTCTTTTACTTTTTTTCTCCTCTTAGGATGAATAAAAGTGCTTCACCTTAGCTTGAAATTTCAGGAGCAATAAGGCAACACTGGCTTTCATTTGATGTCGTTAACTCCATGGACCACCAGGTATTAATTGTTTTTTCCAACTTGATTCTCCTTAATGAGCCATTACGTACTAATATGTTAGTGACTGGGGTGGAACTGAGTCAAGTCAAGTTCGAGTTTGGCAAGCTCGAGACTTGATTTGCGAGCTTGTTGAATTTGGCTTTAGGCTTGGCTAACTTAAGTTTATGAGCCTTTGTGCGCCTACACGTGCCCATATTTCGTGCGTTCTCATTATTTTTTGTTGCAATACGGAACGAACGAAATTGAATTGAAATTTTAGCTGGGGCAAATGAAGTTCCTCGTGGTACTTGTTGGCTACTAAAGGATTCGTTTGGGAGGGAAGTAAGTTAGAGGAGTAAAAGTAAATAAGAGTAAGGAGAAGTTGGAGTAAGGGAGGGTAAATAAGAGTAAGTTACTTATTCTTGTTTGAGAGTTTAAGGAGAGTAAGCACTGACCTTTGTTTGGAAGAATAGGAGAGTAAATAAGAGTAAATGAATAAATTGACATATTTACCCTTACAAAATAGATTAAAATATATTATAATTAGATTTATGGGGGCAAATAAGTAAAATAACCCTCCTTGTTTCTCCCTTACTCCTCCTTACACCCCAAATTGGAGAGTAAGGAAATGGAGGAAAATAGGGAGTAAGGGAGAGTAAGGCTCCGTTTGGTCCTTAGAAAATTTAGTGGAAAGAAAAGTTGAAGGAAAAAAAATATGAAGAAAAAAAAGTTGGGAGAAAATGAGTTTTTTTCTCTTGTTTGGATTGAGGAAAAACTACAAAAATTTGGATGAGAAATTTGAATGTTGATGAACTACTTGAATCATGTTGATGTTATCTAAGCAGTATGTGGTTGGAGAAGGTTGGGAATTTTCCTCAAACTTTCCTCACAATTTTATGAGGAAAATTTTATCACTTGTTTCTAACAATTTTTTCACCTAACTTTCCTCCATATTTTTTTTCTTTGTGATTTTCTCTAAACCAAATACAAGAAAAAAAGTAACTTTCTCAAATTTTTTTCTTTTCACCAAATTTTTCAATGTCCAAACGAAGCCTAAGAGTTACTCCTCCTTACTCTCCTCTACTCCCCATCCAAACAGATCCTAAATGCAACTACACTGTATACTTGTGATTTTCATTTGCCAAGTTTTTGGCGTCCTAAATCACGACCATGTTTGGCTTTAACACAAGGGTTTTTTTTTTAAAAAAAAAAAAAGCCAAACATGGTTCTGATTTAGGATGCCAAAAACTTGTTAAAAATTATAATCGCAAATACACGGTATAGTTGTACTTAGTAGCCAGCAAGTATGGATCGATCTCACAAAGAATTGGTTTTCAAGTACCAAGCTAACTTAACTAGTTAAGCTAGACTATCATAATAAAGGATTTCGTTGTGAAATTGGACTAAATAAACTACCACACTAAAATTACTAATTGAATATCATATATGAAAAACCTTAGGTTGGACTTATAACAACAATCATAATAATCAATTATTTGCCATTTTGAACAAGCTCATGTAAGCATTTCGATTGGTTAGATTGGAAATTAAAGTCTATCTCCTTCCTCTTTTAAAGATCAAAGACTAATCCAATAATATTAATCACCTATTTTCATGAGACTAATAATCAAAAGAGTACAACATAAATAATCTTTAAACCCCAATTAAGATTGTTGTTATATCATATCAAAATCTTACTTGTTCACTAAGCCACTCTATATAAACATTCATCTTTCAACATTATTCCCCAAAACAATCATAAAGCAAGTCAAAATTCAAAGCTGCCGCAAGATCACCCATGAGACAGCCAAGCCCAACATATATCCCCTTTACGAGCCTCACGAGCCTAGCGAGTTGAGCTTCCTTGGCTCGGTCAGCTATGACAAGCTCGAGGCATGCCTTGTTTGAACTTTTTTCCTAGCCAAGATATCTCGCAAGTCCTTAGGAACTGGCTCGGCTCATTTCCACCCCAACTTGTGATCTGTTAACTTGTAATAACCATGCCTCTTAGTATGGTATCTCATTTCTATGTGGTTTGGTCATTTCTATGTGGTTTGGTGAGATTTGAAATGTAGGCATTACCCTTATAAATAAAGATACCGATCTAAATAGATCTAACAAAAAATTGTTAAGTCATAATAGTTTTTTATAGCACATTAGGTAATAGAAGTATTAAATACTGATATTGAGTAGCATTAGATAAAAATACCAAATTAAACGCTGCCATACTTTAACATGTAAGTATATATTATAATATTATTTTGTAAAATTTTAACTATATTCAATTAAAGTTTGAGATAATTTCTAAAAATACTATCAGCATCTTGGGCGAATGCCACTGAGTTAAAAGGCTCTTGGCACTGTTTTGCTACTGTATTGTCACAACATTTTGCTATTGATTTTGGCTCAACATGCAGGTCTTGATTGAAGAGCACAAGTTAGTGCGAATACTTGTGCTTAACCGCCCAAAGCAATTGAATGCACTCTCAGAGCATATGGTACGCACTTCATACTTGGCCGTCATTAGTTCCACAGTATAAAATTTGCCCTGTAATAAGTTTAATCATATCAGTCTTCTTTTGCTTCCTAATGTCTACATCTATATCTTGTCAGAGTTTTGTATGCAAGTTGTCATGTTTTCCAATATTTCATTTTCAAAAAATAATGAACAATTAGTACTCCGACACAGGTTTCTCGTTTGTTGGAACTTTTTCTTGCCTACGAGGAAGATCCTCAAGTCAAGTTGATTATACTGAAGGTATGCTGCATCTTCTGTGACAGAATTTTCTTGCTTAATTAATAACTAAATAACTAGTGAAACGGCATTATGAGTAACTTGAAGGTGATCTAGGTGTCGCCTTTCGAAAAATTGTGCCATAATGTCAGTATATCAGTCTTACAGTCTACTGTAGTAGTACCCATATGTTGTATTATGTCTGTGCTTCTTAGATCTCGAGTCACATTATTCATTACTTTATCCCTTCTACGTTGACGGCACATCTATAATTTATGGATGTGATGCTTCGATTTATTATGATATACGTGCTTTTTATCTGAAGTGCAAGCTATAATGTTCTGCTTTGTGTATCTTCATGATCAGGGCCATGGAAGAGCATTTTGTGTTGGGGGTGATGTTCCTACTGTAAACCAGGACTTCAGAAAGGGTATCTGTTTTCACTGGTGCAATCAATTTGTTTAGGTCACTTTTCAAATAGTCAGACAAATGCTGTTCGTATAGGTTCTCTAACTTTTGTATATCCATCGATTGATGTTGCTTGAATTCTCCTGCTATGTTTCGGTTGGATTTCATTCCACATCTCATCATCATTCCATCAAGAAAAGTATTATTTTTAGTGTTAGAAAGCTAAAATGTTAGTTAGATGCATGAAGATTTGCAGTAAACTGGTCTGTTTTATGTAGAAGCAGTGTTATTCAGTAGTTTATGGGTTTGTGCCAGATTGGAGATTGGGTGCAAACTTCTTTGGACAAATGTACAGTTTAAATTATGTGATGGCAACATACAGGAAACCCCAGGTTAGTTGTGAGCTTCAAATTCCTATGAGTCCACTGTTAGGAAATTAGAGCAGGCTAATAGCGGAAGCAATAGGATGAAACATATATTCAGGAATTAAAGGAACGATAACATGAACAAAACAACGACACACAAGATTTACGTGGAAACCCAATGCGGGAAAAAACCGCGGACGGCGACGAGCACAATCAATCCACTATATGAGTAGGGAGAATACAAAATGATCACAATCACACCAAGTAATTTGATCCAACAGCAGAATTACAACCTCTCTTGTAATCTCTCTCACAATTCTCTACCTCTCAATGTGTTTACGGATTCAGAAGTGATTTTAGATCCTAGGTATGACCCCCTTTTATAAGGTCTAGAAAACTAGGGTTTCACCCTTAGAGACGAAACCTAGCCGTCAGGAGAAACTGCACGTCGTGACAAACCCTAGCCGCCACCATCGCGCCCAGCAGAGCAACACGTGGCACGACCGTGTGGCACGGCTCCCCTGTGCCAATATTCTGCCTTCTCTCGGCTTTGCGCTCCTTCGTCCTGACACGTCCGTGTTTATGTAGCACGGTCCCACCGTCCCGTTTCCTGGATTTTGGGCCACGAACCCAACATAATCTCTCTCACAATTCTCCACCTCTCAATGTGTTTAGGGATTCAGGAGTGATTTTAGATTCTAGGTATGACCCCCTTTTATAGGGTCTAGAAAACCAGGGTTTCAGCTTTAGAGACGAAACCTAACCGCCAGGAGAAACTGCACGTCGTGACAAACCTTAGCCGCCACCATCGCGTCCAGCAGAGCAACACGTGGCACGATTTTGCCACGTGGCACACACCGTGCCCAGGTGGGACGACCGTGCCACATGGCACGGCTCTCCCATGCCAATATTCTGCCTTCTCTCGGCTTTGCGCTCCTTCGTTCTGACACGTCCGTGTTTATGTAGCACGGTCCCACCATCCCGTTTCTTGGATTTTAGGCCACGAACCCAACAATCTCTACCTTGGACCAAATCTCCAATTACCAACTCTCTGACGCCGTCATCGCACTCCGAAGAGTGACGCCCCCCAAGGGGCAATGCCCCGAAGAGGTGCTCAAATACTGTGAATGCCAACTAAGTCCAAGCAATGCTTGAACTTAGCTTTGGGAGATGACTTATATGAACCTTTCTTCATATAACCTGTCATAGTAGATGCCTGCAAGACATAAATGCCTCCTTACCTCAAACCCTTTAATAGAATCCGACTGCCCTTTGAGACCTTCAGAACTCCACCTTCAGCTGAATATTTGCACCCCTTGGATTCAAGGGTACCCAAAGAGATGAGGTTACGCTTCAAGTCAGGGACATGATGAACATTTGATAAAGTCCTAACAACACCATCATAGGTCTTGATTTTAACAGTACCGATTCCAGTTACATTACATTGGGCATTATTGCCCATGTGAACAACAATTGAATCAATTGGATCATATGTTGAAAACCAATCCTTGTGAGGACACATATGATAGGTACATCCAAAATCAAGAATCCAATCAGAATCGCTCTCCCTTTCAGTAGAGGTAGCGAACAACACGTCACCATTAGAATCAGATTCAGCAAACGAAGTTTCAGCAGGCTCATGAGAATTATCTTCTTCTTTCTCCCTCTTCTTTTGCAGTTGCCAACAGTTAGCAACAATATGATCCAATTTACCACAGTAATTACAGGTCTTACCAGTATGAGGATTTTTAGACTTAGAACGGTTCTTATTACAATTCCCCTTTTCAGTTGTTTTACCCCTTACTACTAATCCCTCAGCAGAATCAGTATAAATGTCAAGATCAAACTTCTCCTTAGACAACAGGTTTGACTTAACATCCTCAAACGATATAGTATTAGAATTACTATATAGCATAATCTCCTTAAAGTATTTATAAGAAGGGGGTAATGACACAACAAGCAAAATAGCCTTATCCTCATTCTCAATTTTCACATCCAGACTCTCCAAATCAACAAGAATAGAGTTAAACTCATTCAAATGCTTTTGGACAGGGGTATCTTCAGCCATACGAAAGGTATACAACCTTTCCTTCAAACGGATCTTGTTGGCGAGACTGTTCGTCATGTAGAGTTCCTCCAGCCAAACCCAAAGATCCACCACAGTTGTCTTATCAAGTACCTCTCGCAAGACATGTGGTGCCAAGCACAACTGTATGGCAGAAACCGCCTTCAACTCCAGTTCTTCCCATTCTTCGTCTGTCAGCGATCCACGCCTCTTCTTTTGGTCTGTTGCCCATTGTTCGTCAGTCACCTTCTCAGGTTTCACGTGAAGTCCTTGCAGAACCTTCCACAACCCATGTTGGATGAGAACTACTCTCATCTGCACATTCCAGAGAAACTAATCTCCCCATCAAATTTCTGAACATCAACCTTCATAATTGAAAACATCCTAAACCAAGGCTTTGATACCACTTGTTGGAGATATTCAAGGAAGAAGCCCACTTCAATCAAGGTCCATGGTAACAAGTCTAAGTGAAGTTTCATCCTAAAATCAATTGACAATAGAAAAGTAGTCCAGTTAACTTATATACCATGACCCTTCTTTTTAAACTCTCAATATGAAATTTCTTTACTCATGTGTGATATTCCAAACATCCACTACCATGTAAAAACCGAACCCCCTCTCCCCCAGCCCCCCCAAAGGGCCCCAGAAAAAATAACAAAAAAAGTTTCTTTGATGTTGATCGCGACTTTTGGATCACATTTGAAGGTCTCAATCCTCAACGGATTTGTTATGGGAGGTGGAGCTGGTGTGTCAATTCATGGTAGATTTCGAGTCGTTACTGAGAATACGGTACCTCTCAACTCTTCTAGCTGTATTTGTTGTTTATTCTTCCCCAAATATTACATCAATCTGTATGAAGCATATTCTATAAACGATATCTTGAAAAAAATAGTGTTGGTAGTTAGACAAATTCAAAATCATCTGCTTCTTACCCAAGTTATATGCGAGCTCTGGCTTTACGTTGATAATTGCTTATGACTTAAACAGAAATTACTGAAGAAGAAACTGATGCAGGGGGGTAATTTGGGCTTTTCTGCAGGTCTTTGCAATGCCTGAAGTAGCTGTAGGAAGCTTCCCAGATGTTGGTGCATCTTATTTCTTGTCAAGGCTACCTGGATTCTTTGGTAATTCCGAAACGGATGCTTTCTCTCTTAAATGCCTCATTATATATCTGGGGATGCTGAATGCGCGATTGTAGATTCTGATATTCTTCAATAATTAGGCATTTTGATTTCTTTGTAAGCTTAGTTAGTTTTTGTTTGCTACAGTTGCGTCAGAAATTTTCGGCATACAAGACAATGATATCAAATATAAGCAATCCGGACAAACCTACAAGATGCAGGATAAGGATAAAAGGAGAATTAACAAGATATGGGTATATCTTAATATTAGCATATATGAAGTATTTTTATCTTCATAGGTTATCTTTTAGGAATATTATCTTTTTGTTTATTCTTTTAGCTAGAGAATAATATCTCTTGGATTAGGTCTCTATTTGTTTCCTCAATGTTTTAGATTTCTTCTCTATTTAAACTCTTTTGTTATGTATTAGGAGGTAGAGTTGAATTGAATTAAAGTATGAAATATTTGAGAATTCTTGTGTGAATTTTCTCGTGTGGGAAATGCTCTTAGAGCGTCCTATATCAATTGTTCCATTTGTAGGAATTGCTCTTAGAGTGTCCTACATCAATTTGGTATCAGAGCTATTCGTTCCTAGCCGCTGCCTTTTTGTGCTCATTTTCCCCCTTACCACGTTCATCAGGAAAAAAAAAAAAACCAACCCACAAACCCTAGAGCCTGCTGCCAGCCGTCAACGCCACCCCTCCCGTTGGCCACCACCACTGTCGATCACCAACCCGAGGTCGCTACCTCGGACCAACCTCCACCGAACCTCCATCACTGTCGGTCACTCGCCGGAACCCTAAAGTCCCCAGTTGCGAACCCTAGCTGTGCGCTCCTCCACACTCTCAAACCACCACCAGACGCAATGTCCACCATCAACGACCACCAACCCCCGAGTCGGCAACACCGGCCGACCACCAGCTAACCTCTAACACTGCCGGCCCTCTCGCCGGAACCCTAAAAAGCTCAATTCCATCAACCTACCTCGCGAAAACCCTAACTACCCGAAACCCTAGACCCGAATTCATGTCCAATCCCTGACATTCATCCCAAATCGATTTCATTTCTGCATTACCCACTAAATTTCATCCAAAAGCCCCAAAACAATTGAGGTAAATCGCATCAAACCTTACTTCAATTGATTGGCCATCACACTGTAAACCCTAAGTCGCGAATTGCCTTGTACTTGCGAATTGAAGGCTTCTGAGCTTTCGAAAATTGACAGAGGGCCTAATGCATCTTGGTTGTGCCGTCCCATCGTGGCTAACCCACCCTCTAGTCAAAAAACGCCTTTGCAGGCCGTCTCCCAATCGTGGGTTATGAGCTCTTCTTCTTGCTGCTGTTGTTCGACTCTTGTTGCAATTCCAGTGCTGCTGTTTGGTGCTCGTAGTGCTGCTGTTCGCTATTGTTGTTACTAGAAGCCTCTTATTGCTATTGTTGCAACCATGACTTGATGTGAAAAATATCATCGGGCCTTGTTTGTGATAATTTATGATAAATACTTCCGGTTACAACAAATGTTCTGTATCAAGTTTTTTCTCCTTATGGAGATGTAGAAAAGATTGCTAGATTTCAAACAAGAGGTGATTTTTATGCTTAAGTGAATTTCTACTCCTACCGAAATGCTATCCATGCTTTTTGCAAGCTTCAAGGTTGTCGGTTTTATGACGGTTGTTGTGAGTTAGATTTTTACTTTGCTAGTGAATTCATTTGTGGTTGTAAGCCCTATATTCCTTAGTATATGTGGGATCATGAACTTCCTAGAGCTCCTTTGATTCATTCGAAGCTTCTCATTGAAGATTGTAGAGTTTCATCTCTAAAATCTTCCAGGGAAGAGCGGACCTTATTTGCATGAGACAACTCCAATCTATTATAATGCATATGATAGGGGATTTATCATTGAGAACAAGAAAGAAGATACTCTAGATGATGAAAATATACAAGCAAATGTCCAAGTGATGTCGTATCTCCTAAGGAATTCTATGGCAATGTGTATTCTAGGAAAAATAGGAGATTTCGTAATTTAGGAATCCTCTTTTAGGATAAAATCTTTTATTTTCCTCGATTATTCTTAGTTATCAAATCTTATCGTAATCTTTATATTTATTTTCTTTTTCAGCTGTATCGATTCCTATATATACCCCCCTCATGCTTTGGGGAAAGACACACTTGAATGAATTGAATTATTTAGTTCTCAGAAATTCTTGTGTTATTTTCTAGGTGTGGGAATTACTCTCAGAGCGTCCTACATCAAATTGATATCAGAGCGTTTGATCCTAACCGCTGCAAAACCCTTCCTGACTAGAGTTTTCTGTCCTAGCTTCCCTTTGATTTCCCTTTTGCCTTTTTTTCCCTACGTTCAAAAAAAAAAAAAGGGAAAACAAAAAACGATCCAGAAACCCTAAGCCTTGCTGCCTGCCGTGACACCACTATCCAGGATCGGCGGCCACCACCATCGACCACCCACCCACGGTCGACACCTCCAGTCGACTACCACCGTGCCACCACCACCAACCAACGCTCGCCGGAAACCTAATCCTCGAAACCACAACCCTAGCCGCTGCTCCTCCACTCCTTCGAACCACCACCAAAACGCACCGCCCACCAACGCCGACCACCACCCAGCACTCGACCCTCCTAGTCGACCCCCACCACACACCCACCGACCTTAGCCGACAACCGGAACCCTAAAATCCCCAATTGCAAGCCTAGCCGCGCTCACCAATCGCGACTCTAGCACCACTAGACTCGTCGACCACCCCCCTTCGCCCAGAACCCCCGGCCCACCGCCATCGCACCACCACCGCTGGCTGCTGCTCGCCAGAAACCCGACAACCTGATTCACAATCCCTAAGTGCGCATTGCCCTAATTTTCGAGCCCTAGCTTTTTAATTCGCCCTCAATCCATCTGACACTCCCAAAATTGACTTTCCCCTTTGAATTCCCGCTGAATTTCGCCCAAAACCCCCCAACACAATTGAAGGAAATCATATCAATTTGGGTTCGATTGCTTGGGTACCACAGCTCAAACCCTAATTTGCGCGAACTGCTTGCTATTGAAGGCGTTGCTGTCTTTGGTCAGTAGCAGGGGTGCCGATACTCCCTGGCCGTGTCGTCCCGCCACCTCCGGTCTTCTCTCGCCAGAAATTGTCCTGTTCGTTGCCATCACCTCCTTAGCATCAAATCAGTTGGTCGCTGTTGTGGAAGAAGTGGGCCTTAGACCAGTACTAAAGTGCACTAAGAGGTACTCAGGTCCCTAGACTTCCACCTTTACCACAGTTGCAGACTGACATCGAGGCAGTGTTAGATGATGAGTTTGTGTCCTCTTCTCGTGGTGGGTTCCGACGCTTCTTGGTGCAATGGTCAGGACGACTCCAGTCAGATGCTACTTGGATTACTGAAGATGAGTTTCGTGATATGAATCCGACTCTTTTAGAGTGGTACCTCCAAGCCAACTCGTCGGCGTCGAGTTCTTTTCCGGTGAGGGAGAATGATGTCGTATCTCCTAAGGAATTCTATGACAATGTGTATTCTAGGAAAAATAGGAGATTTCGTAATCTAGGAATCCTCTTTTAGGATAAAATCTTTTATTTTCTTCAATTATTCTTAGTTATCAAATCTTATCGTAATCTTTATATTTATTTTCTTTCCGATATAAACCCCCCTCATGCTTTGGGGAAAGACACACTTGAATGAATTGAATTATTAAGTTCTCAGAAATTCTTGTGTTATTTTCTAGGTGTGGGAATTGCTCTCAGAGCGTCCTACATCACCAAGTCATAAAGTATCGTCAACTTCCAGATATCGAGGCAAATGATGTTAACATCAGCCTCCTCGATTCTATGAATCAAGAAGTGCAAGTTGGAGACTCCGAGTCATATACAAATGAAGTCCACAGTGAGGGAATGTTCATTCTAGATAGCAATGTGGATGCTTTTACTGGGGTACCTAATGAAGAGGGTGTCCAACCACTAATATAAGTGAATGAAGAGTCAAAGATAATAGCAAACAACTCTTCCATTAATCCCGATGAATATTCAATGGACGTTCAAAAATCTGACCGCATGTAAAGAAAATTCAAGATGGGCCAAGCAGTCGGTATACATGTTGATGTTGAATTTATAATCCCTGATCATGCTTTCATGGACAATACTCTGCATTCGATTTCAAGACTTGAAAGTGAGCATGTTGATTTGTTTATCCCTAATGAACTCCTAGTTGGCAAGAAGCTACATCCGCTAATTGCATTGCTCCTTTTCTTGGAAAACCCTACAGTTTTTCCATTTGCGGAGTGAAGTGAAGTTGTTCCTTTACTTGGATTCCTTTTTTCTACCTCTGTAAAAAACTCAAGGGCTAGTTTTTTCCAACCAGGGGAGAATGATGCAGGATAAGGATAAGGAGAATTAAGAAGATATAGGTATATCTTGATGTTAGCATATATGAAGTATTTTTATCTTCATAGGTTATCTTTTAGGAATATTATCTTTTCGTTTATTCTTTTAGCTAGCGAGTAATATCTCTTATATTAGGTCTCTATTTGTTTCCTTAATGTTTTAGGTTTCTTCTCTATTTAAACTCTTGTGTTATATATTAGGAGGTTGACTTGAATTGAATTAAAGTGTTGAATATTTGAGAATTCTTGTGTGAATTTTCTCACTTAGGAATTGCTCTTAGAGCGTCCTACATCAATTGTTTCCATTTGTAGGAATTGCTCTTAAAGCGTCCTACATCACTACATTAAGACTATGAAAAGTGAGTCTGAAAGTTTGAAATGCTGAAGCAAATGTTTCAAGATTTCCAAGGATAACAAATTAGATCTTGTTGTGTTTACTGTTTGTTCAGATGTGCTGTATGTTTTTCTTTTGGTAACAATCTCTATTCTGATTTAAACTTTTCAAAGTTTAACTTCCCTTCTTCACACAAATCAATAGAGTCTGAATCTTATTATGTATTTGTTCATAATGCTATATGCAGGGGAATACCTTGGTCTGACTGGTGCAAGGTTGGATGGAGCCGAAATGCTTGCATGCAGTCTTGCTACTCATTTTGTTCCCTCTGCAGTAAATTTTCGCCTTTGTCATATGTTCTTGCTATTCTTTTAATTCTGCAGTCATCATATGAACTTGAATCCTACCCTTCTGTTCGGATGCCAACTATATGTACTCCTAAAAAGACATGCTACGCTGACAAGCGATGCATCTTTTATTCTGGGAATCTGTCTCCTTTTTCCAATTGTGTCTGACTTTTCTTAATCTTTATTTCACAGAAATTGCCGTTGTTAGAAGAAGAACTCCGCAAGACAGCTCCAACTGATCCAGTGAATATTTCTAAGATAATTTATAAATATGAAGAACAACCAGCTCTAAAAGAAAACAGTGCTTATGTTCAGTTGAGGAGAATTGACAAGTGCTTTTCATGTGAAACCGTTGAAGACATTTTATCGTCCCTTGTGAGCTGCTTTAAACAATCCGTCGTTAAAATCTAGCATTCTGCAAGTGTGTTGTCATGTGCATTTCTTTGTGAAGTTTTTTAGGTTGTCATGAGTGATGGCCAAAGAAGCTGGCCAGCTCAACCTAGGTGTGGGTCAAATGCCCAAGTTGATCGGTCTGACCTAGTCACTGCTGCATAAACTAGTTGACCTAGTATGGTAGATTGATGCATTAGTGGCTAAGATCAATTTGGTCTGTCAGAGTCAGTTTTAGGATAACCCAGGCCTGGCCTGCTCAGACTAGGCAAGAGCAGCCTTGCCTAGTTGTACATTAACTTCAACTCTCAGTTTGGGTATGTTTTTCACATGGTTGATCTGGGGAGATCCAGATATTGACAGTCTTATTCGCACCAACATTCCTACAAGCAGAGAAGCCGATTCCAACAGCCTCAAAGGAAAAAAAATTCAGGAAATACTTTTGATGAATTGATCAAGCAACCTCCACTAGTTGTGATGATATTATTTATGTGTCATGCATTTGTTGTTCATTATCAATATTCACCGTAGGAATATGTTCCCTTGAATAGGAGATTGAAGCTGCTGAGAGGAATGATGACTGGATTTCTGTAGCGATACAATCATTGAAGAAGGCATCTCCGATAAGTTTAAAAATTACCCTAAGATCGGTAGGATTTTCTTTCTTTGGGTAGCATGAAGCTGGTGCATACTGAGCATTTCATGACGATGAATAACAAAATGAAGGTGGCCTTTTTGGCAAAGTTCCATGGATATATGACGTTTAGAATACTCGAGACGATAGCTATATGGCTATATACTAGCTCTCTAATTACATGAACTACCGGAGTCATATAATCTGATAACTGCTGAACTTTCTGCAAACATTGTGTCTGGTACCTGAGCCTCCCTACATTCAGTTGTTTATGCTGTAGTATATCTTGACAGATTCGACAAGGCAGACTTCAAGAGGTCAATCAATGCATTGCTCGTGAGTATAGAATGATTTGCCATGCCATAAGAGCCGAAATTAGCAGAGATATCTTTGAGGTTCTAAAATTTAGACTGACCTCATTACCGTCGTCGTACATCAATGTCTTGCATAAACTAAAATTTGTGCTTCAACTGCAGGGCTGCCGAGCAACCTTCATTGACAAAGACAGGAATCCTAAGGTATCTCCTATCATTGTTTGCAAACATGAGAGATTCCCACCTTATGGTACAAATCTTTCTCAGATCTATCAAACTAGTCACTAGGTTCGACTTTAGTTTGGCATAGTTTTGGGTTGAGTTGTCACTTACGTTTAACGGAATTTAATTTGGTTCAAGCTTGCGTTTGTTGACCGTTGTCAGGTAAATCCATCTTGAATACATAACAACATAACAATTATCACTAAAAGGGTTCATCCTTTTGGGTAGTTTGGATGAGTTGATGCATGATTGGATGCGGTCAAAATCAGGTTACCTATTTTGAGTCATAGATTGGATGTGATAGTTTTGCCCAGTTTAAGGATGCTAATTTTTATTTTTTTTGTTTTGGGGGGGGGGGGGGTTGGCATGGCTTGTGTTTTACATATGTTTGCAGTGGGAGCCTTGTAGGTTGGAACTAGTAAGTGACAGCATGGTGGATCATTGCTTCTCAAGAGTGGATGACAGAGAATGGCAAGATCTCAAGTTCCCTGTCAGGTCCAAATTACCCATCTCAAGACTCTAGATCTTCTAGTTTCTATTTGTTCTTCCAAGTTAAATTCAATAGTATATACCAATTGGTTATGGGGCCTCTTTGTGCCAATGTAGTCAATGACATTGTAATCAGAATTGCAATGGTGTTTGTATACTTTATAATGTTTGGTTGCTATTATCAAGTTGGCTTATTTCAATTCAACAATCTGTGCCAATAGATTTTAGCTCTTGTTTATTTGGATGTAATGAATGATCGAATTGGAATTAAAACTGCATAGAAATCAACTTCAAACTCTTTTCCTTAAGATAAACATAAAAATCGACTACTACATGTAATAACCACCACATTATTTACAAGAAGACGGGACTTCCACAAGAGAAAGTTTGGAACAATTAATGTTTCCATTGGAGATTGGATGCGGTTACTGATTCATGATCAAACTCGAACTAAGATCACGTTCTTCTGATTCTTGCTAAGCAGTTATCCTTGGGTCTCCTGTGAGGTAAGTATTGCACTACACAATCTGGATTTACTCTTTCCAGCCTACAAAAAGCGATTACAGCAACAAAATCATACATTGTGCAGGATAATTCAGATTCAGCATAAATTAGAACTGTCAACTTTTTTGTTTTTTTTAATACCTGTAGTTAAGGAGAAAATAGTGAAGAAAAATCAAGATTTCCAACTTGGCAAGATCGTTTCCGGGACACAAATGGCTTCCTGCACCAAAGGGGAGAAAAGTTCCAGCTCTGGGAGTGAGATCCTACACCAAAACAGAGCTCACATTTTTAGCAATTTTTTGTTTATGGATACATAGAGAGGAAAAAAAAGGATTAATTTCTACTTACATCCCATCTAGAAGGGTTGAATTTCATAGGTTCAGGCCAGACTTCAGGATCTAAATGAACTGCTCTGAACCACACCAGCACCTTCCATCCTTTGGGAATAATGTAACCTAGAAAAAAAAAAAAAAAAGCCCAAGTTTCCATGTTAACTTTTACAGTGAAAACCAAACCCGAGTCTCGGTCTAGTAAGGTATCGCTCACGCAAAGAGCGAACCTTTCAGTCCTTTTTTTTTGGGGGGGGGGGGGTTTTGAGTGTACATGATTTTGCAATATTATAGGGCTCTTTGGCTTGCAAGCAAATCGAACAGTCTACTACAGGACAGTCATTAGACTCTTCGTTTCACCTCAATTGGCCATGTCTAAGTAGTCGACAATCCAAATAGGTATAGACACTTGGCACTTCATTACAGACTAAAAACGTGCTAAATTGGCAAAAGATGGCCAAGCATGAGATCTGGGGACAAGTGCTGGAAACTTGTAGCTGAGTCTGGTACATAGCATCATCATCAAATGATAAGTGACAAGTTAAAATGTCAGTTGCTCTTTCAATCAGCTAATATGCAAAAGAGACAATACTTCTATTTTGAATAGAAAGAAAGGGGAAAAGAACAAGAAGAAGATATGAGCTATATCTATGAAAAGCAAAACAAATTATCGAGTGCTGATGTAGTACTGACCATTAACAGTGACATCTTTTGTTGCCTCTCGGAAGACCACCAACGAGAACGTTACCCATCGAAGTGTTTCGTCTACAACCTTAACTCCACAATGTTGTAGAAGACAGTTGGGTTAATTATCTCAAGGCGCTAAAATCAGAGTGCAAGAAATACTTACCAAGAACACCTCTAAGGTTCTTCAGCAGAAGAGTAGATTACTGCTATACAATTCGGTCTAATTTATGCTTTGGATTGATCGACTTTGGAACCCACCAATGTGGATCAGTGGGGTAATGAGTGTCCCCCGATGACTAGGAGCTACATATATAAGCTCTCACATGAAAACATGGAGGGGGGGAGTACCTGAGAAAGATAGTTCATTTGTCTAATTTCCCTCAGTGTCAACCCTTTCTGTCCTGCTGGCCTGTTCTTTACAATCTCCTCTTGCTCTGTCTGAAACAATCAGGAAAAGGAAGTATTAGCCGATCACTTCATAGGATCATCATAGTAAAGAAACTTGCCAAGTGGGAAAAATATAGAACAACGTCATGGACTAATTAAAGACATGATCTCTCCAACTTCATTTTCACCTGGATCCATATTTCAAATCCCTTCTTTTGTAAGAGATTTAACCAAATTATGGATGTAAAATAATCTTAGTTTATCTTAGTTTTGTTGCATATTTGGGAAGCAGAACAGGAGCTCCAAAAGAAGAGAATATGTTATGAAGGGCAACAGGAAAGTGGTTACAATAAATACCTTGGCTTTTTGGAGAAATTCAGGGTGGTGTTGTAACAAGACAGTAGCCCACATCATAGTATGACCAGATGATTCATGCCCGGCATTCAAGTACATTACTAAGATATCAATTATCTCCTCATCACTCAGCTTTCTGCCATTCTCATCTTCAACGTCGAGTAAAGCATCCATCATATCTTTCTTGGCTTTGACGGCAACCCCATCCCTTCTTTGCGTCCTTCGCTCATCTATTATAGACTGAAACACCGCTACAAGTCTCTTCCGAGCCTGGTCATCAATTTCGTTGATGAGGAACACAAACAATAAATAAATATATCAGATATAGTTTCCAAAGCAAATTGAACAGCCAGAGTATGAAAGTTAAGTGAAGCACCAGAAATTTGAAAAGATAGGCCAAATTCTGTATCTATTTTACTGAGAAGGTGGTCGAGAAGGGCATAATATCCAGAGTTTCACAACAATAACAAGAGACCATTTGTTCCCTGAACTCACAATGAGCTGAAAAGAGTCTCGTTGCGCCTCGTAAGACCAGAGTAGCCCGTCTACACTGGCTTTGCTTCTAGTATCTGGTGCCAAGGAGTAGACAAGAGGCAAGAACCAAATTCAGCCATTCTCTAAAATTTGCATGCACCTGAGGCTATACGAGTTGGTCTAAGCTACAAGTTTGACATGTCAAATGGGGGCATATGTCCAACTAGGCCATTACTCTGGAGTTTTCCGCCTCTTTTCTTTTCTGGCTGGGGAGGGGGGACCTAAAATGAATTGCTAGGTACTCCATCCACATGTTCAAGCGCAAAATGTCCAGAAACAGGTGCTTGAGGTGGAAAAAAGAGTCCAATAACATAGAATTGATGTGTGTATCATGGCCATGTCTAGACATACAATATCAGATATGTATCCTTTCAGTTGAAGTGAAGAGTTCACAAAACATACCAAATAACAGAATGTGCTAGATTGAAGAGATAGAAGCAGGCTAAGATGCATCAAACCTTAAGTGCACCATGATAAGCAAATCCAGGAAGATTGATTGCCATTGCCCGAACTCCATAATTAAGCATTGTGTACTCTCTTTCTAGAGCCTCCATCACGGGTTCACTCTCTGAGCTCAGAAAGATATGCATAATTATTCGAAAAGTCAATTTTCGAAGCTGTGTCAGGAACTCGATTTCCCCCATTCTACTCCATTTATCCAAAGCGATTATCACAAGGTCTTCAATATAGCCAACGTAGCAACTTAGTGCTTCATGTCCATTGATAGGAGTTGAGGTTAACCTCCTCAGACGCTTGTGCTCTTCATAAGAGATTCCAAGGAATGACTTTCTCCCAATCAATTCTGTAGTTGAAAGAGGCCAACCGGGCTTGAAATGTTCATCATCAGTCAGAACAATTCTGCATGTTTCAGGTGACGTAACAATTATACTTGGATTACCAAACATGAATGCCTTGTAAATGCCCGTCTTGCCAAATCTGCCCAAGGAGATTCTGATGAGATCAGCTCTTGCCGGTCACGGAAGAGGTAATCATGTAAATGAAAAATCCAGAAACAAAGGACTCTCAGTATCCTTGGTTAACAATATCGACATCAATATTAACCTTGCTTCTTACATAGAATCAGAGCTAGTCAGCAAAATGAGTCGTCACAATATATTGCATGGGAGGCTAAAGAACCTATAGCAAGAAGCTGAGGGGTAAGGCGGTCGAGCATTGCATGAAGGGACAAAACCTTGCATTGGGCGAGATTTGAACTCCCAACCTCTTTTGTTTGAGAGCGAATACTTACCACTTGTCCAAGAGGTGTTCCTCATCCATGATGAAAGATTAGAGGATAATATATAAATCTTATGGGTCACTCTACCTGACGCCAATTCATTTTAGGATGGAAATTTAGTTGGACTCGTGTGGACTTTCCTGTCTATTCAAGACAAGTTCCTCGAATTCAAAAGAATGCACACGTTAAATTATAGACCTATTAATTACACAAAACTGAATATTTTGTGACACTTAGGTGATCTCAATGGGAGACTTTCAGTAGCTTAAAAATGGAATCTGACAACTTTTTCGTAAAAAAGAACAAGAGAAAAACCCCTACAAAATTATCAAAGCATTCAGAGGTCCCAACCCCTATGCACGAATGGTATAAGGGTAATTTTCACCCTGTAAATTAAACTGCATGCATAGTGGGCAGTACCCAAGTAACAATAAAATAGTTGTGATTCTATCATTAGGCTCAAGGCACAATGACCTATCCAATAACCTGCAGACTGTTCAAGTTTAAGCTCATAATAATAATGTGTTGGTTTCATTTTGCACGCACACATGAACACGAAATTCTCTTAGTTGTGGTTCAACAACAAATGTGGGTCCGTCTTTACGGGATGAAATAATTCAGATGTAGACAACCTTATCCTTATGAACATCCCTGCTATTTCTTACCAATAATTGGTATGTTCGAGAATGGACTAATGGGTCGAAAGCATACCGTAAAATATATGTCAGCCTTGTGGAACAGTGAATAGCTCAACACAAAGTTGTATAATTGCATTAGTTCAATTCATAGATAATGTGTCGGTAAACATAAAAGGCGCGAGGGCCCAAGTGGGCAACATCATGAGTGGTGATTTGATGGACCCACAAAAGGTTATCAAAATCAAGTCACAAACTTTAAGATCTGGATTGGTTGCAAGTTTGGCACAGTTGAATGTCCTTGACCTTTATGGACCCACGGCTACTAACTTTTTCATCGGAAAATTTCAATTTATTTTACTTCAATCAATTTTAATTAATTTCACCAGCTTTGTAAAAAGATATCCATTTCAATTAACTTCAACCCACTTTTCAATATTTTAACCAATTTCTATCTATCATATAAAAAAATTCAACTCACTTCAACTTACTTCGACAGAAAAATATTCACTTCAACCAATCTCAACCAATTTTATCCATTTTTCAACCCACATTTTCCACTGAAAAGAACAGGCCCTAAAACAGCCAGCCCTCATATAAAGTACCATGGCAGTATGACAAAGTTTGCCTGTTAAGTGTTCATAATTATCCAAGTTTGTTTGATACGCAAAAAAGAAAAGGCAAAAATGAAGAGTACGAACACGAATTTCGTACAAATTTCACATTCAAATATTAGACTTTGTATTTTACGGTTTCAATCAGGAAGGACACTAATTCATTTCCTCAATAACTGGTAAGAAAAAAAGGCATTTATTTATTACAGAAATTGTATGATTTTTATTTTTATTTTTTTAAGACAAAAAAGTTTGTCAAGTTCCAATGATTGTCTGAAATGCCCACGAAAATCGAACCCAAACTCCAAAATTTTCCAGTACGAAACAATCCTATCCCAATACCTCATCAAAGATAACTTTTTCCAGCATAAATGACTTCATATCCTACTAGAGGCACAAGGGCTTTTTTGTTGCTACGTTTCATGTTTTTAACTTGGCTAGTAGCTTATTCTTACCAACAAAAAAATAATAATTTATAAAAAAAAAAAAAGATGTGAATGGTGTGGTGAGTTGTGAAAGTGATTGAGCGACTCACTTTGTTCTTTAGCCCTATTTTGTCTCTTAGGCCAACAAGGAAGAAGACATCATAATTCACATTCTGTCAGATCGAACTTCATGTATTGGAACTTGGTGCATTTGGATTAAACTTCCCAAACCCAACCAAAAACCACTCATGCCAAATTTGCATATATTCATCATGTCAAGCTCAAAATGTTTTAGGCCCTATTTAGCACGCAGTTATTAGTTATTTGCTGTTAGTTGTTTGTATTAATTATTTATTGTTAGTTATTTGTATCAATTATTTCTATTAGCTGATTGCATTAACTATTAGTAAGAAAGTGTTTGGTTAAATTGGTTGTTTATGTAAAAGTTATTTGATAAAATTACTTTTCTACCCTTAACTCTATTTTATTATTTATATAATTGTGATTTTTATTCTTTAGTATTCAATTTTCTTCTCGATATTTATGAATTAAAATTTAGGCAATATGTACATAACATTTATTCATAAAGTCCTATTTTGTTAATTGTACTTATGCTTAACTAATCTTCTTTTTAATATTACAAAGTAAAATTTACACAACATCTACCGCTAATAATATTGGTTGCTTTTTATTTGGACATATAATTTGTTTATTATTGGTCTGTTTTTAATTTCCAATGTGAGGTGAAATGTACGTGATATTTAAAATATTAATTATGTAAAATTAATTGACATAAATGATTTAACCTTTTTGTTGGAAATGGCAATTGGTATAATTTAGGTCAACCTTTGGACATTATGATCATTTGCAACCCAAAATTCAAATAGCCATTTGAAAAAGCTGTTTTGTTTAACTTTTTGAGACCTTTTGGAACCAAAAAGGTCATTTCAAATAACTATTAACCTAACACTTAAAAATGTGTCCATTTCTGAAAGGGAGGGAACGCAAAAATTCTATCGTATATATTCATATACCTAGCTATGTACACACCTATATAAGAGGATGTGTACTATGCTAGAATACATACGTTTGTATCTAAGACTTTTTAGAACACAGTGCACATTCTCTTATATAGGTGTGTACATAGCTAAGTATATGAGTATGTACCGTAAAATTACTGAAGCGAAGGAGCGCATATAACATATGGTTGAAAGGAAAAGAGTAATGGAGGGGAGCCAAACCTTTTGTTTCTAAATGGTTCTAGTAAGGATCTTTGCTTTTTGGGATTTTTTTTACTTTACGTCTTTCCAAACATTTTAAGAGGCTAATCACTTTCTACTTTTTTGAATCCTTAAGCCACTCAAAAAGCAATCTTCTTTTTTGGTGCAAAAAGAGGCGCAAAGGCAAACATATATCCCTGATAATAACTTCTAAAAATTTTTACCAATTGAGCTAATTCGAACCCACTCAGGAAGCAATCTTCCGATGGCATGGTAGTTTACACTGCCTGAGTGCCTGTATAGATTAAACCCTAGGTTCGAAACCCCTGCCGGTCTTTTTGCTTTGGTCTTTGCAAGCCATCAGGGAGAGAGAGATGTCCCATTGGGGTAAGTCCCTAAGGATGGAATTATTGTTATCGTTCAGGGACGTCTTTGGACTAAAAACTTGCACATTTAGTTTAATCTAGTTCGAAAATTGGAGGAAACAATTGGGGGGTATCCCTTATACTAAGCCATCTTTCAATGGCTCGATAGGAACAAAGGATTACTTATATCTAGAGTTGGCCAAAGTTGGGGTTCGGGTCAACTTTAAATTGGACAAATTTGACAGCTTCTAATATTCAGACAAAATATTCAATAAAGACATATCAAAATGGGGTCCAAACAATAGAAATTGACAAAATCTTGTGTCCAGATTCGAAAATCAAACCAAAAATTTATGATCGTAGCTGGCTTTTTCAGATTGGACAAAATTTGGGCAACACTACTTATATGATAGAAATTGCAATATCTATGCATTGCTTTTCCTCTTGCTTTAAATTTACTATCTGCTCTCTTTTCCTTCCTTTGGGGGAGGGGGGAGGTCCACAAATGCTGATCTACATAATTGGTTATTCTCTTACAAAGTAAACTTTGCCCATGTTCTAAAAAAAAAAAATCAAAAATAATGTAAGGTTATGAATTTATTGAATTCTTTTCTTTTAGCTTAAAAAACGATGCCGTATTTGGAAAGAGTCCTTGATGATGTTTAGAAATCAAATTACTTCTCTATAATAATGCTTATGCATGAACCAAGTTCCAAAAAAGAAACACCAAAAAAATTCTTCTTTTGGGAGGATTTTCTTTTCTTTCCTCTTTTTTTTTTTTTTTTTGAGGAGGGCAGAACACAATCTACAACACATAGCCTAGACGTGGAACTATTTCCCCAATTTCTCAACAACAAAAAAAAAAAAAAGAAAAGAACAAAAAATTCTGTCCTAAACGAGGGAGATTTTGTTACCCCACAAGTGGACTAGACAATTACTGTGCTTTTTTTAAAAAAAAAAATTAATTTAGGAGGCTTCAGAGGAAAGAGAATCCTCTACATTATAATAGCACCGTAATCTTACAGTCCATTCATCAATAATTCAACCGAAGTTTGAGATTTCAAACTGTTAAAAAAAATTCGCTAAAGGCCACTATCAATGCTTTAAAAAAAATGGCCAAAAAATACTCTAAACTGTTTTATTAACCACTAGACTAAGACCTCATTTACATACGACTTCTTCGCGTAAGCGGCAAAATGCTGGGTAACACGGAAGATGAAAGCCATGAAACATGAGAATTCGTAGTTTTGTAGTGAGAGAGATGGAGGAGAGAGAAACCTGGTGTAGAAGGAGGAGAGGAAGGAGTCAGGATGAGAGGACTTGAAGGCTCTGAGAAAAGACCACATGTTGCCAAGAAACGGCAAACCCAGATGACCGGGGGGCAATTTCTTCCTCTTCTCCCCCAATTTCCACTCGTATACCCAACTGTTTGCTTTGCCCACCACCACTTTCAACACCATTACTGTTGCTAATATCCCCCATACCCAACCCACCTCCATCTCTCTCTCTCTCTCTCTCACTCTCTCTCTCTCACACACACACACACAAAATTCAAACGGGGAGGATTTTAGTTTCAAAAGTAACAGAATTTTGAGTAGGGAAATGGTAGCAGTGAAAAAGGCTTTTGGGTTCATTTTAGGACAAAGGCATAGGCATGTTTATATAGGTGACTTGAGAAAATGACTCTTGCTTTGTTTCTCTTCAACCTTTTTCTGTCATTCTTGGGACTGTGAGTGTGGCCGCACATTGTCATTGTCGTGTCTTGCAGCTCTTGGTTGATTCCCGTTTGTCTTTAGCTTTTGAGAAATTAACTCTTTAATTACCTTTTTCCTTGTACGGGGCCAAATTTTCTCCCGTAATCAGTAAAAATTTCTCTTACAATCAGTCTCCCTACAGATAGAAATATCTATAGAGTTAAAATTAACTACATCTGCATATCCCTAAATCCCGCGAAAACGGAACTCATACTAGAAGGTGGTGGTGTTGTTGAATGAGTAAAAATTAGACGTCCTAGGATTATGCACGTGTAAACACAAATTTCACGTCTAAAATAAATTAGACAGGAATTTGGATACAAGATTGAATCTTTATATTGATTTTGAATGTGTGGCTGCAATCTCTATTGAATACAATGAATATAATCTTCTGATTTGATCTCCTTGTTGAATTTGAATGAACTTTGGCTTGACAGAAGGCCTTGAAGGCTTGATCTCAATCAAGGCAAAGTCTTTGCTCTTCAAGGGAGGACGACACGTGCTTTTCGTGCTCAATGTACTTGATGTCTTCCTTGAGAGAGAGAGTATTTGAGTGTTAGATGGGTTCTTCAAAGTTTCTAACCTGTGAATCAAGGGGGGTGAGGTCCTATTTATAGGTAAGCTTCTCTCTCCCCCTTCAAAGTCAAGATGGGCTTTGATTTGGATTTTGGACCTCAATCAGGCCTCATCCTGGATTGCTTTGATTTAGGAGTCATTCGCTTGACTTTGATTTTTACTTTGGGAATCTTTCGGGCTTGGGCAGGACATTGACTTGGAAGTCGCCTCGAGCTTTGACCGAATGTTGACTTGGGATTCGTTTGACGTTTGACTTGGGAGTCAATTTGGACTTTGACTTTTGACTTGAGAGTCGGTTAGATTTTGACCTTTGACTTTAACTTTGACCTGGTCTCAACCACACCTTGACTTGGAAGTCGTTCGAACTTTAGGTCGTGGTTTGACTTGGTAGTCGTTTCTTGGCCCTAGATTTGGGCTTGACTTGAGAGTTTTTTTTTGGGTTTGATCAAATTAATTAGAAAGGCTAGCCCAGTTAATTTATTTTATTTTATTTTGACAAGGCACATAAATATTTTAGTGCCTACAGCTCGTAAAAACTTTACCAATTAACATAGTTAATTTTTGATATGGTACCATGTATGTTATATTTTGGTCATATTTTAATTTATTCTAGAGTGAATTTTATACAAGTTTTCTATTATATTTGTGCTATAAATTATAAGACTATTTGCTAAGCATAATTCTTCATTAAAATAAGACAGATTACACTCTCGCTAATGGGAGAGTAAAGAGTGTAATAAAATCACCACAATTTTGACAACAACGCGATCTAGTGAGTTCAATTAATTAAATACAATTGTTCAAACTATGCTACATCAACTGTTAAGCTCATACCCGCCCCCCAAAAAAGGCGCATTTCCTTTAAAAAGCATATCTTATTTTTTTAAGGAGTGACCACATTTCAAAATTAATTAAATATTTTTATATTTTTAACCGATAAGTTCACCGAAAGTCTCATCTTTCATAACAATATCATTACCATTTTGGTAGAAAGAATGAGAGAGAAAAACAGAGCAAGAGAGAAGCTGAACTTCTCCATACCTCTTAAAGTTAGAGGTTAACCGGTATCTCTTTAAACGGACAATTCTCACGAATTCAGATATTTAATAATTGTTTAACTATATTTATAATCAAGCTTATCAGCATATAGAGATAACTCAGATAGTTAACACTGGATCACTAACAACTAGAAATAGAGGAAGTCATCGAGAGAATATGTTACTTCCAAATATAATTTTTTTCAAATACTTTGCAATCGGCGTGATAATATTTTTATATAAACAAAGAATAGGATACTTCCAAATTTTCTTTATCACTCAATCTAAGAATTTATTCAATGAAAGTCATAATGTTCCTATAACTTGTTAAGTCATCTTTCAATTGTGTAAACCTATATAAATCATGAATGTTTGAATTACATTACATGATAGAAGTGTTGTGGCCGCAAGAGGAACAGGATCACTCACATCCAACTGAGAGAGAAACCCCTTTTCCTAGGCATCTTCAAAGTTGGGCCAGGTAAGTGATGGGCACTTTTCATATGTGAATGAGATGCAGGAGAATCCAACTACGTGTTCTTCACCTGAGCAACCCGTGATACTGAGAAACAGGTTCAGGGACCTGCTTCCGCACCTGGAACTGGCAGGAACCATCACCATCACCAAACACTATTATCATATTTATTCTTTCTTTGTCACGCTATCATTAGTATCTAGATAGCTCACAAATAAGACACCGTTGTATTAGAGCTGAATAACATGTCGGTTCGGATCGACCCATTTAATAAATTGGTACGTTAAATAGAGATTTTTGGATCAAACAACGACTCTCATTTTGGTTTCATTTTTGTCCCAAGTTGCATTGGCCATAATGTGAGACCATATGTGAAGAGTGTGAGGTAAATCTAATGAATCTATCGCTTCGCAATGGAAACAATTTGAATGAATGACTACAAACCCACGAAAAAAAAAAAAAGAAAGAAAGAAAGAAAAAAGATGCCCCAATGACCTGGAATTAGTTCCCTTGCACAATGAAGTGTGCTCTATATTACAATTGAAGCCAAAAAAAACATAAGACAGAAAGAAAGAGAGCTAGCCAAAATATGCATTTTTCTTCAATATCAAGTTAGCAAGGGATCAAAGCCCTGCCTATTGTTCATATTTAGTTGAAATGTTCATCGGTGTGTTCCTTCCGGTGTTGCGTATCATGCAGTATAAGACTGACATTGTAACCCTACAACAGACTCTTGCAGCTAACCTTTAACTTCAGGTTGAGGTTCGGCAACTGGTGGCGCGTAAGATAACGAGATCAGTTCAGACCTAAGGTTGTCCATGCCACTGCCATTCTTTTGACTCTCTGCATTACTGGCATTAGTCATCTTCTCTAAGGATTCAGGTGAAGCAGAAATCTTGTCGGGTAATGAGTAAGAAATAGCAATGAGCGACTCCCGAGTCAAATCCCCAACAATGTCCATCATCGGAGTCCTTTCAGCCATGAAATATTGAAAAGAATGAGCTGCAGGCGTGAAAAAGGACAGATTAGTCATAGATTTTACCAATAAGCTTCAGCAATACCATAACATATTGTGGATTGCGGACTCAATAGAGTTTGGGTAGTATCAAAAAGAAGCTTTCACCTTCATTGACTATAGTAACAAGATCAATTACGTTGGCACTTGGGACGTGAATACAATGGAAGCGAATAGCTCAGACGGCATAACCACTGCCTTCCCCAAGCTTTAGGGACCACTCCTTTAGCATGTATAAAAGTATTTGAGGAATACATTTCAACCAGAGCAAATGCTCTAGCCTCACAGTGAGCACATAACTTCCTTTTATGACATAAGACAGAGTAATGCATTTCGTCACCATTTGTTGCCTGAAGCTACCATAGGACACAATTAAGAAAGTGAATGATTCAATTCTATATTTTTATTGTTTAGTGCTCCCTAGCTGCGGCTCAGCTCAATCAAAGTCAGCTCAACTGAGTTGACCTGAGCAAGCCCAGGCCTACTGAGGCTCAACTCAGTTTGGCATGGCCTGGTTTCCTTTTTTCGGACAAAGGTCATGCCCCGCTATGTCATTTTGATTTTGTCAATTTGAATATTCATGTTCCAACATATTCATGCCTGTACCTTTGAATTGGTGGTAGAAGGATCTCAAAGTCATAAGTTTGTAGCAAACCATCCCCCCTCCCCAGAAAGCGAAAAAGGGGACAAAATATAGTAACAAAACTTAAACTAAGATACATCCAAGCCCTAGTGTATCCATCATATCAGGCTCAGCAAGTACCAAATCATCTTCTCTAGTACCCAAACTCTATAGGAAAAACAAGAACACATGGAGCTTGGGGCTCGATTGGATATCAGAACTCGACCAGATGCTCATGGAACTGAGCCCGAACCAATTACAGCTTGGACTAAGCTAGGTTAAAACCTGAGTGCTGCCAGCATGCCACTTCATATGGGGGAAAACAACAGAAACACTTCCTCTTATTGATAGTATTCGTACATCCAAGGACTACAAAGTTGTTTTCAATTGGATAGTATAATGCTCTTTGTTCATTGCTCCTTAGCTAGAAAATATTTAACTCATTCCTTGCGTTTAATATCTGCTGCATTTCTTGCACTTGGGAAGATTTTGTGGCTATTTATTCCGAAAGGAGCCCCTCCCCCTCCCCCTCCCCCTCCCCAAAGGGGTATGGACCCTGCTTTGGAGAGTCTGGAGAGACTTACTCCATAGGACAGATGATTCCTTTAAACGGAAATGGATATGCTGGTTATACAAAAAGCACAGCACAATCAACCTAGTAACAGGCTCCTGCCCACAGTGAGATTCAAGAAGAGTCACTTGTAGAAACATGCTGTTTCTAATATCCACCAGAGTATTCATGATGACTATAATGGTAGAAGAGAACTTGTACTATAGACCTTGCAACCAGCAATCTACAAAGTGAAGACCACTACATATAATCAAACTCTTAACATTATGTAGAACATCAGAGATCTAAGAACAGATTTCCGAATTTGAAGCACAGCGTAAACAATCGACTTTGATCAAACAATATGGCTAGCTACAGATCTCTAGCAAGTTTTGAAGAAAAGTAACAGGCAATGCAACATGAAGCAGTGGATAACGACCGGGAGCATTCTAACTCTGCCCTAGGATAGAGCTCATGGACTGCTCTTGTGGTCAGAGCACACTCCCCTAAAGACGAAGTCAGGGATTTGATTCTCATGCAGAACAACCTTACGTTGCTTGAGCTTCTTCCTCCCTCGGCCTTCAACTGCTAGTTTGGACCTATTTCTGAAATGGGCTCAGTGGGTCCTTCTTACCCATCCACTAAAAACAAAAGGAAAAGAACCTCTCAGTCTTTGGGTTCTTCGTTAGAGTTTGATGTCAACACTCCAGATATGTTACAACCAACCATCAGCATGAACCACCCACTCAATTCAATAAAGCTAGAAGAATACTTCCATGTGTAATTTTAAAAAGTAAGTGTCTTAGTGATTGTCCAAATCATCTGGCATCTACCTCAACTCTTAGCCAAGGGCTTCACATTTCCCAGTTCGTTACAACTTCACGCATGTGATCGATAACCCACAAAAGCAAAACTACCATATCCATCAAAACACCTTCACTTTCTCTTAGCATGATATCCAACTTCAATTCCTATACCATATAACGAACTTAAAATTCTATCTTCCTCTAACATATGCATTTCAATCTTCCTATTCGTCCACGTACTTAACTTTTTATCCTGGGCACTTAGTTATGGGTATGAATTCAAATCAGGCTGAAACAATAGCAAAATATCAATAGAGAGAACAGTCAAATACAACCTCTGGACAAATTCCCATGTCCAACTGTCCAAATCCAAGAAATGCAGTTGTTCGCATGTCAATTCCCTCCTCAACAGGCAACAATCTAGACTGGGATTTGCATCCCCTTATCGAAATTTGACATAAAAAGAAGAATTGGGGCTGAACCCACTTGCAATCTGTGCTAAATATTGCATAACTAGCCATTACTTATCATAAAATCATCTCAGGGTCTATTATGCACAAAACCGTATCATAATCATCTGAAATGTCAGCATCCTGCTATCTCCAAAGAGGTCAATAAGCGACAATGACAATAACAACAGCAAAGTTGTACAACCTAGATAGTCAAAGTGCACGAATGCGGACGGCTCCATCGTAACTCTTTGTCCCAGCTTTCTAGCCTCCAGTTGGGCACAACCTCAAACAGAAAACCACCCAAAACAAAGGGCTGTTCATAATTATCCAATCTCATCAACATACCCTCATTTTTGTTTTATCACACTAATTGTTTACCCTAGGCAATCTTGCAATTTTTTTCATTTTCTTGTGACACTAATCTTCGCAAACTACATCACCAAGACATGCATGATTCCTACCCACTTTTACCTAACACTTGACATTGAAGAAGAGCCTGGAATATGCAACAAACCCACTTGCAATCTGTGCTCAATATGCACTTAAAACCCGTCAATGCACAAACGATATTCCAGAACCCCATTAATTGTCTCCCTAAAGGAGAATCACAAGGTCAAAAGGGGGTCAAAAACACAAGGACGGAAGAGACCCTTTATTCCCCAGCAAAAATCACCAATAGCAACAACATCAACAATCAAAATTGACAAAATAAAAGCAGTCAAAACCCAGGAATTCAAAAGACCCATTTCAACTAAAAGTGAGAAGAATAAGAACATACCTCTTGTACGGTCAATGGAGGGCACAGAAAGAGATAAGGCGAGAGAGAAACAGAGAGATGGGCATGAAGTCTGAACACTACAGTATGATTACACTATAATAACAAAAATAAATTGGAAAGAGAGAGAGGATTGGGGCATTGGGTTGTGTAAGAATTGCGTGGCACACGTGATAAAATCGCTGTACGCAAAACTTAATTAATCAATCAAATCAAAGGGGGAATCAATCCATTATAAAGGCAAAGAATCAACTATGGCTCAACCACCATGTCATTCATTGGTACCCAATACTTGCCATTTTCAATAGTACAGAATTATTTTGTCGCAATTTGCAGAATTGTTGAAGTTTCGGACGAATACTATTTTGTCTTGTTTTCAAGTTGGGCAATTGGAAAACTGTCTTTTCAACCCTTTTGCTCTAGCAGTATTCTACCTTGGGATAACGCTTCCATGTCTATTCGACGTGGAGTGGGCCCAGGAATCCATATAGTGGCTACTAGCCAGATGCCTTATTGGGCATCCAAAATTTGGTTCATCAATACTGGCTCATATTCTACTTTAAGTTCAAAATATTACCAAAAAAATAAACACAGATTAAAAATATTACCAAAAAAATAAACACAGATTATTTCAAGTAGTTTAGTATTTATTTCTCTTATCTAAGGTTTTATGTTCGAGCCTTGTAAATAAATAAAATTTGTGATTGGAGAGTTCTATCTCTTATTGGATCAACAGTAGTTCAACTCCAGTGAAATTAAAGATTCAAGGCCACCCCAAAAAAAAAAATTGCCAAAAAAATTCAACGTTTTGTTAGATTTTTGCTAAAAAATACATGATCTTCCCATTACATTCGAGATTTTTCATAAGGGATTTGCATTCTTTTATGATGAAAAACATAGGGCTGGTTTGCATGCACGGCTGGATCTAAAATATATCTACCTTTAAGAGTTTTTATGGACTTATAGTTGACAAACATCTATTTTCTAGGTCAAGCGTAACCGTTTAAGCAAGGCTAATAACTTCGCTTTAGCAACAAACCATGAACCAAAATTAGCGAGGCTTGAAATTGAATAAGGGCAGTAATGGCTTTCATATTGTAACCTCCACTTGACGGTAATATACATTATATACTTGAGAGTGTGTGCTCCCACATATCATGTATATATATTTTTTCTATGTGTTTGTCATAAAAACAGTTTTTAATGTGTCAATGCTTATGTATCTTATAGGAATATATATTTGTAGAAATATCATATAGACATACAAGAATGGTAGTTACATATATTCCCAGTCCCAAGTTTAAGATGGGTTTTTCATTCCCAAATTTAAACTTTCATCAAATAATTCCCACTTACCTAAATGCTTTTATATGAGTAAAATATAAGTTACAATTATCCCATAAGAATAAATGTACCAGTATAAATTATGCTAGCCAGTGCAAGTTGATCCGAAAAATACAATTTTCCGGGTGCACCCCACTTGTGCAACCATGGGTCAGGCCCAGTACGGTACATCTAGTCCTTAGGAGGTCCTTGGGTCTCCTAACCAGAGGCCCAACAAAGCACCCAGGCTAGTGGCCCATTAGGAAAATCCCCAGTGTAAAATTACTATTTTACTCCTCACTACAGGCACTATAAATACCCCATACCTACCTCGGAAAAAAGATTCAACTCTCTGGCACGTTCTCTCATTCTTCATAAATTCTCTCTTTATTACTTTGTCTTTTACTGGGACCCCCCTTTGACTTGACTATCGGAGAGGCATTCCCTGGATCTCAACCCTGGGGTGCCCTTTTTGCAGGTCCAACGCCCGAGAAGAAGACCAGCTAACGTTTTGTACGTGTTGTCACAAAAGTCCGCTCTCATCCCACGTCATCCTCAACAATCCCAGAAATTCCTGAAACAGATTTGGCGCCGTCTATGGGGAGAGAGTGGTGAACAATAGTAGTCAGTGAAGGAACACGGGCGGGCCCAAAGAGACAAGGCACCCGCAACAGAAGCCCTAATACTCCCTGAGGTGCCAGACGCCTCGGAGAGCTCCCGGGCAAATCCCCGTTCAGTCAAACTACGCCAACCCGAACGAGAGGGTTATGTCACGGTGGACGCACTCAAGAACCTCATGTCCACCATAACTGACACGATCATGCAGCAGATGACCAAGCAAGTGAAGAAAGCTATGGAAGCCGCGAGCTCTGCGAGGCCCCTTCCTCACTTCAACCACGTGCCAACCACAGGCTATAAGCCTTCCCATAGACGCGTCGCCGTCGTGAAACATCGTCACAGTGACGAGGTGAGAGAGGTCGTTCACCCAGATAGGGACGGACGATCACAGGGAGAAAACCGCGACCGGTCCATCGGAGCGGACGCCTTACAGAACCGTCGCCCGAGTCAGGGGCGACCGGCGAAGTCAACCACAGCCTCGACGGCATATGCAACTCATTCTCCGCACACCGCCTGGTTCAAGGAACAGAAGCAAACCTTGAAGCCCCGAGGGGAGGCCTCGGGTCGGCGACGCACCCCCGAGCATTAGTCGGACGGGGAACGCAGTCATAGCCCTCTCCCTAGAGGCATGCGAGGCCACGGGTCCCGTCATTATGGTCGGTCTATGCACAGGCCCCCGAGGGCTGGCCTCTACTGAAGGAGTACATTGGTGATGGAAGTGGAGAGGCACCCAGAGACCCCCGGAGGCACCCCCATCCCTAGATACTGGCATAGCAGTAATCTGCCAAAGTATTATCAATAGTAATCTTTTTCTACTTTAAGCTTAATGCCATGTACTTGCATTTTTCCTACAATAAACACATTAGCCGCAAAGGCAATTTTCAGTCCATCTAGCTTTTCTATACCTTTAGCCCCCCAAAAGGGGCTAAGAGTCCTCAAACACGGCCTAGAGGTTGGTCGCTATACCTTTAACCCCCCAAAAGAGGCTAAGGATTCTCAAGTATGACCTAAGGGTCGGTCGCTATACCTTTAACCCCCCAAAAGGGGCTAGGGGTCCTCAAACACAGCCTAGGGGCCAGTTGCTGTAACGGCCAGACCCTAAGATTCATACTAATTACCTTAAAGTATATTTTAATTAATCCAGTTGGGCTCCGCATTTCAATCCAGCATTTTTCCATTTCAATTCAGCATTTCCTTTACCATTGCAGGTTGAATCGGCAGAATGACCTCGAAAATAAATTTTGGTTATTCTTAAAATACTTCATTAAAATTTCAAAGGACTAGTTGGACGTCTGCTAACGTTAAAATATCGTGCAAAATTTTTATTTAAAGCAGTCGCAAAAAAAAGGGGGGTCAAACCGACTTTGACCGGTCAAAGTCGGTTTGACCAGGTCAAGGTCAGTCAACCGACCCAAAAAAAAAAATTAAAATTTTCTAGAGGCTTCCAGCGTTTCTCCCCAAAAAAATAAAAATCAAAGATTTTTTCTAAAATTGCCATATATATATATGGGGGAGGGAGATTCACTAACACACCACACGCACGGGGAGGGGGAAGAGAAGAGAGAGAAAGAGGGAAGGAGAGAGAAAGAAGAAAGAGGAGAGAGAAAGAAAGGCAAAAAGGAGGAGAAGGAAAAAGAGGTCAGGGTTTCGGGGCCTAGAACAAATTCAAGGTGAGTAATTTTGGTCCCTCGACATAAAAATTTGCATTTGATAGTTTATGATCTAGTATATACTAATGTCAGTTGGTAGAAGTCAATCGTATAATTTCGTGTTAATCGCAATATTTAACTGATGGAGGTATCGTAAGCTGTAAATTATGATATGAATTCATTCACTATGGGTGCGAAGTTATGAATTGGGGAAAAATTTGCCTGATGAATTAATATTAAAGTTCTGTTAATATTGTGAGTATTGTGAGCTATTGGGTTGGACAATATTGTAACAATTTTTCTGAAGAATATGCATATTATCGGAAAATTGTGGTAAAAAGTCGTGAATTTGGAGGTACGCTTTGTAAGTAATAAATTCCAAGCGTGTATTTTCTGATTTATGGAGTTTTGCTTAAGATGTTATGGTTGATGAAATGTGATGATATGAGTTATAGTAGTGAGTGCCATTATGTTATCTTATTGTCATAGTGATACAAAAGTTGATGCTGAGATATAGTTTCAGCCTCTTTTATAGAAAGCCTGAAGCATAATTTTGGACCGACGGAGAAGCCAGTAATGACATTAAAAACATTAATAATAACTCGGTCCGATGAACATGACCGTAATTCAAGTTATGCAATGGCAAAAATAACATTAGTAATAATGGCCGTAACAGAACAATAATAAGTAACGGGCGTATATCAATTATTAAAATAAAATAATGACAACGTCGTTATTCCATTACACGTTGATCACGTTCATTAAGTAAAAGGTTGTGGTATAAAAGACAGGAATTGCAATTAGCTATTAAACCAAGATATTCAAGGGTGGGATAAAAGCAAAAACAAAGTAAAGTCAAGTCAATAACTTGTACATGTTAATAATTAGCACATAACTCAAGGGATTTAGATTAGCTATCAAACTCAGAAATCCCAACAAATTTTATAACCTTACACTGATCAAAAGAGAATTACATATGTAAAGCAGGAACGAGGTCATATCTGCCGCTTCACGCTGCCAATACACATTTTCCAATGTACGTTTTCATTATAAAGGAGAGAGAGAGCCTCAAAGACCAGATACGTACATTGCCTATGTTCTTCAAAAACTCACAGTGTTCTCAACAATGAACAATCAATACAAGATGCATTTAATGAATAAATTTCCGCAATGTTTTGTCACATAAACAAGTGGCCACGCCAATCATCAATCATCAGAGCTTATGCCCCTCAAGTTACCCGCGCGGCTGCAACTCAGGCTCTCCGATCGGCCTGGGAGGTGTGCACCTATCTCAAGATCGCATCAAGATGTACATCGACCAAGGGGTCCACTTTCAAATAATAATCAGCAATTCAATTTTACGTACACATTCTCTCTCTCCTGTTTGCAAAGCAAAATGTTTTGAAATGCGGCCGGCCCAACTCATTTACCACAACTTATCTTGCTGCATAGGAGTGTACGTGCTGAGCTTCAACTCATCATTCGCATGTTTTCATGTTTCTGTTTTAGGTTTGGGGAGAAGTGCACAGCAATCCCCCTGAGAAACTAGAAGGCAGCCAAAATAAGAGACATGCATTGGTTGCTAGACAGTCAGCGCTCACAGTGATGAGAGGTTAGTACCTGGAAGGTCGTGTGATGCTATTCTTCAATACCTAGCATTTGTACATCAAGTTATCACATGGGGAACAAATAGTATGAAGAGACAAATACTTATTTGGGGTGACTTCAGAGGTCTGGTACATTAAATAGCCTTGTTCCATCCCGGAACGGCGGTAACGCCTCCCTTCAAAACAAAAGTCTTCCGCTATAAATTAATAAATTCATGGTTAAGCTAAGGTAATCAGCATTAGCTTTTGGGGGCGTTACAGTTATGGTATCAGAGACGGGTTTAGCATCACTGTGAGCAATAAGATTGCTTATGAGGTAGGCTAGAGCAGTAAGATAAATATATGACTAAGAGTTCATATGTCTAAGTGCATCATGGGGATGTTTTGGGTCTATCGCAAGGTTACAGGAATAAGAATGCTGAGAGCCTATCACGGTGTCGTGGATGCCTTACCATAATCATTGAGTATGAGAGGTCGTGTTAGGCAATTCAGTTCCGTTGGGCAATTTAATAGCCCATGTGATATGAACTGATCAAATAATGATGTATGGGTCAAGATAGGATGTTACCTCAAGAAGGTGTTGTTATAAAAATATTAGGAGATTGTGGATATTGATCCAAAGAAATATATTGCGGGAAAAAAATTTTTTTATCATGGAGTAATTTGGTATGCTATGGGCTAAAATGAGATCATCTAAGGGGAAAAGAATATCCATGGACTTCCATGGAGCTTTTGGCTTGATTAATGGGAAAGAAGAAGACAAGTATACACATTGGGAGCTTGCTTATGAGCTTTGAATCAATCATGGGTTTTCCCAAAATAAATAAATAAATAAATAAATAATAATACGTTTAGTGAGCTTAATAGCGACTATTGAGTTCAATGGGCTTTGGGGATGGAATTTTATTTCTAATGAATGTATGAAGGAAATATGAGAAGTGAGAAGAATCTTGACCCAAACTATATTTAGCAGGCTAAGTTTATGTCAAATCTTGTTATGAATGATGAGCAACGATTTTGTGCTATTTCTATGTGCCAGCCGTTTCAGCATTTATATGTCTACCCAAGACTTCCATTTACTTTCATTGATAAGCAAGCCCTTGGGATTAACAAGACTTCCATTGTAAATAATGCATATCTGAATATAAAAGAGAGATATATATGTCGAGTCAACGTGTTGTGGTCTTAAGCATGGTGGTTTATTGTTTATGAAATGGGATTGACAAGAGTTTTAGGTTGATTATGCTTAGTTGATAATGGGTAAATGGATTTTGTGAGCATTTGAGGGAAACTGAGGAGATATGCTTGTGCCGAATGGATGCCACGGATGCGGTAATTTGGGGTTGTACATGGATTTTAATTGTTTATAGTGATTTAATGGTGTTGAATTAATTCTAATGAATCATTGAGTGAAATGGGTGGATTGTATATGTTGGATGTACGTGATATTGAGTGGATAGTCATAAACATGAGTGTAAGCTCGAAAAGTGTGAGTATGGTGTAGGGAAATGAAATGGGTTTGTTGCCCGAATATGAAATTATGAATTAACTTAAGGGTTTCTTAAGCTTAGATGCATAGGCGGCAGTGAACAAGGTCGTTACTAACCAATGTGTGATGGACGTTCTGAAATTTAGAACATTGACCTAGACCATAGACGCTCATATACCTCCATTCGGGCCATCCACATCAAGGATGTGTGTGAGAGAGAATCCTATAGTGTGCACAGGTCGACGATGACTATATCTATTAATCAAAATTTACAGGTATTGTAAGATTTCCATGAATGGTTTTAGAGAGCATATTTTCGAGGACACTTGAAGGCAAATAATGCGAAAAATTGTTCATGATCACGTACAGGATGTAATGCTGAATTTAGATCGTTCTGACTAAGATTTCGTGATCCTTGGCATTGAAAAGGAATATTGAGAGGTTCATGTGGATTTATATGAATTAGTGGGTAGTCATGTGAAGAAAATACTGCAAAAATATGGTTATTGAGCTATCAACAAACCTGAAATAGGGATCACTTTGGGAAGGAACTGGTATCACTTGGCGTAAGAAGAATTCATGACTAGTGATAGCTGGACAAGTTAGCTTCGGATAGGTTCGGGAAGTACGCCATTTTGAGGTTTTCGGAACCTTACCATGCGAATCATGCTTTGTATCCACAACAAAGTTTAGTGGCCATCATGATTTTTCATATTGGATTGTACATCTTTTAGGAATCAGGAACAAAAGATATGAATCTTCTAATGTAGACTATTCAGCAACAACTGCAAGGACACCACAAGGTATAATGAGGATTATGAACGGAAACTTCTTTGGGTCGACAACTGAAGTTCACTCAGAGAGACGGTATTCGAAATTTCTCTTATTTTGGGACCAGGCCATGCATGTCAAGGGGCTCAGCAATACTCACTAGACGGAGTCAAATATCTTAAGGATGGGAGATTGTGCTGTATGGAGCATCAGGTAATTCGATAAGTAAGCTTTTGGGATTAACAAGGATCAGGAAAAGACGATCGTCTACAAATGTGAAACTGTAAGGAAGAGGCTTGAGACTATACCAAATATATCGATGGGTTTGACCATTGGCTATGGAAGCAAAATCTTTGGACCTTATTGCCAGAAGGAAATGGGATTCTGAAATAAGTAATCATTGGAGGAGTAGACTCAGTGCAATAATCGTTAGGATGGAACGTTGGGGACTGTCGAAGCATTATCGAATATGTTGGTAGGAAATTGATAAGATAAGATAAGCATGCGCATATTCGTCGGTCGTTTGGACGCGAAGATTAAGATGTCAAATTTCAAAAGAGCAATTGCATAACGAACACACCTTCAGGTACAACAACAAACGAATTAAGGAGCAATAGAACTCATGAGATATTTGGGTATCAATCAAAACTTCGACAACTTCCCCTAGATTCTTCCAAGTCTATCAGCAGGAATTTTAGTATTGATTCAAATGAGAGCCCATTGATCTTTGCACACTTGATGATAGGCCCCCTTACGATGCAATAACATACTGATTTCATTATCCCTCGTTTTCCAAATGTGTCATCTGCTCCTTTCATTAGAAATCTTACATCGACAATATCCCCAAATACATTTAGCCATTGATTCACTTCATTCGTAATCATCTTGATTTATGAACTGATCTTGCTTCCTTGCAATCTTACTTCCTATCAACCCTGAGCATCTGCTTCAACAATACAAACCTTTACTGACTTATTTGTTCTTTGCACTGATGTCATTATCTTGATCCTCCCTTATATTTGGTATATTTGCCTCATATCCTTAACTGTTGCCTCCATCAATGATATCGGGTCCCTCTTTAAAATTGGTCTCCCTTTAATCTTATATTTCTAGAAGATCGTGGCCTTGTAAGGGCATTCATACATATGCCTGGCATTATCTGCATGTCCTCGAGACCGGTTGTTAACTTGATTATGTTAACGCTTGATAATTTAATATTCATTCTTGTATTGATACACATGAGTTTATAGTGATCTAGGTGAGCTAATATCAGACTCTTCTTGTTATAATTACCTTGAGAGCAAACACCCCTTCGTATGTAATCTCATAATCTCATTTGTACTCCCTCCCCCTTCATAGTAAGCGTGGCAAAACCTATTTCATTGTTGCACCAATCCTTCATTCCATGTTACTTATTATTCTGAAATCTGTCATCTGTTCGTCCCATTTAAATCCCAATGAACCCATTTCTTCCCTAGTCATTCCAACTAATATGCCGAACTCGTCTCCTTGCCACTATACCCCGTTTTAAGCAATTGCTCCGAAGATTCTGGGCGACATACCACATTTTGCTGACTCATTTGTCCTTTGCATTCATGCTATTACTTCTATTATTTTCTATAACTAATTAATTCGTCTTTATGACAATACGGTCAATTTTATCATTCTTTATGATTGATTGAATTGACCCATCTCTAAACTTTGCCTTCTTCAACATTACTGGTTTCTTTTAGAGTGGTTTCTTTCAACATCATCCATCATGTCGTCAAAACTTCTGGTTAAATATTGAATCCGTTCTTACTCACGTTCAAGTGGTTGAACCATTCTAATACATCAGACTCTCATCTTCCTTTTTCTTCATTTCGTTGACAAGCGTATTTATGTACATGCAAATATTATAGCCCCATCAATTTCATTCCTTTTAAATTCCGGTCCTCAATGTTTTGACACGGCTTTTCCTCGATGCAATCTTGTTGTCCTACCTCAATTTGTTTCATAGTATTTATTTTATACTCTAATCATTCAAAATCCAAATTCTTCAAATGATTTGATCGCACTGGTGGTAGCTAGACGGTTGTCTTGCTGAAAATCCATGACTATTCCATCATTTACAACTCGGTGGTCGAATCCAAACTGAATTATCTTTCTCGTTACCCTAGCAATAACTCCCTCTCTAGCCTTGAATTCTTAAAAATTCCTGATCATCTATATTTTAGTCATTCTGTAATAAGCCCTTATTGATTATTTTGCCTTCACTATTTATTCCTTTCATAGACAATGACTCACATCACCACCCTATCCATCGCTCCCATTCATAGATATGCGCTGCATATTAATGTGAGTCTTTTTACAAGAGCTTGATCTGATGCACAAACCACTAGGCCTATGAAATTTGAAATTTTCTTGATCTCCAAACCGATGCAAAACTCTCAAATAAGCTTCCAATTGCAAAACTCCTCCAAGGGTGCACCGCACAGATGACGACTTGATTTACATTCAAGCGACCCCAGAGCCCACAACCCATGATCCAGAGCCATATCATGTCAACATAATACAGCCAATTTCCCGTATGTAATTGCGGTACGGTAAGAGCCCCTTTCAAACTGCAAGTTTCGAGGACGAAAAACATTTTAAGGGGGGAAGGCTGTAACGGCCCGACCCTAAGATTCATACTAATTACCTTAAAGTATATTTTAATTAATCCAGTTGGGCCCCGCATTTCAATCCAGCATTTTTCCATTTCAATTCAGCATTTCCTTTACCATTGCAGGTTGAATCGGCAGAATGACCTCGAAAATAAATTTTGGTTATTCTTAAAATACTTCATTAAAATTTCAAAGGACTAGTTGGACGTCTGCTAACGTTAAAATATCGTGCAAATTTTTATTTAAAGCAGTCGCAAAAAAAAAGGGGAGGTCAAACCGACTTTGACCGGTCAAAGTCGGTTTGACCAGGTCAAGGTCGGTCAACCGACCCAAAAAAAAATTTCTAGAGGCTTCCAGCGTTTCTCCCCAAAAAAATAAAAAATAAAAAAATCAAAGATTTTTTCTAAAATTGCCATATATATATATGGGGGGGAGATTCACTCACACACCACACGCACGGGGAGGGGGAAGAGAAGAGAGAGAAAGAAGAGAGAGAAAGAGGGAGAGAGAAAGAGAAAGAAGAAAGAGGAGAGAGAAAGAAAGGCAAAAAGGAGGAGAAGGAAAAAGAGGTCAGGGTTTCGGGGTTTGGAGCAAATTCAAGGTGAGTAATTTTGGTCCCTCGACCTAAAAATTTACATTTGATAGTTTATGATCTAGTATATACTAATGTCAGTCGGTAGAAGTCAATCGTATAATTTCGTGTTAATCGCAATATTTAACTGATGGAGGTATCGTAAGCTGTAAATTATGATATGAATTCATTCACTATGGGTGCGAAGTTATGAATTGGGGAAAAATTTGCCTGATGAATTAATACTAAAGTTCGGTTAATATTGTGAGTATTGTGAGCTATTGGGTTGGACAATATTGTAACAATTTTTCTGAAGAATATGCATATTATCGGAAAATTGTGGTAAAAAGTCGTGACTTTGGAGGTACGCTTTGTAAGTAATAAATTCCAAGCGTGTATTTTCTGATTTATGGAGTTTTGCTTAAGATGTTATGGTTGACGAAATGTGATGATATGAGTTATAGTAGTGACTACCATTATGTTATCTTATTGTCATAGTGATACAAAAATTGATGCTGAGATATAGTTTCAGCCTCTTTTATAGAAAGCCTGAAGCATAATTTTGGACCGACGGAGAAGCCAGTAATAACATTAAAAACATTAATAATAACTCGGTCGGATAAACATGACCGTAATTCAAGTTATGCAATGGCAAAAATAACATTAGTAATAATGGCCGTAACAGAACAATAATAAGTAACGGGCGTATATCAATTATTAAAATAAAATAATGACAACGTCGTTATTCCATTACACGTTGATCACGTTCATTAAGTAAAAAGTTGTGGTATAAAAGACAGGAATTGCAATTAGCTATTAAACCAAGATATTCAAGGGTGGGATAAAAGCAAAAACAAAGTAAAGTCAAGTCAATAACTTGTACATGTTAATAATTAGCACATAACTCAAGGGATTTAGATTAGCTATCAAACTCAGAAATCCCAACAAATTTTATAACCTTACACTGATCAAAAGAGAATTACATATGTAAAGCAGGAACGAGGTCATATCTGCCGCTTCACGCTGCCAATGCACATTTTCCAACGTACGTTTTCATTACAAAGGAGAGAGAGAGCCTCAAAGACTAGGTACGTACATTGCCTATGTTCTTCAAAAACTCACAGTGTTCTCAACAATGAACAATCAATACAAGATGCATTTAATGAATAAATTTCCGCAATGTTTTATCACATAAACAAGTGGCCCCGCCAATCATCAATCATCAGGGCTTATGCCCCTCAAGTTACCCGAGCGGCTGCAACTCAGGCTCTCCGATCGGCCTGGGAGGTGTGCACCTATCTCAAGATCGCATTAAGATGTACATCGACCAAGGGGTCCACTTTCAGATAATAATCAGCAATTCAATTTTACGTACACATTCTCTCTCTCCTGTTTGCAAAGCAAAATGTTTTGAAATGCGGCCGGCCCAACTCATTTACCACAACTTATCTTGCTGCATAGGAGTGTATGTGCTGAGCTTCGGCTCATCATTCGCATGTTTTCATGTTTTTGTTTTAGGTATGGGGAGAAGTGCACAGCAACCCCCCTGAGAAACTAGAAGGCAGCCAAAATAAGAGACATGCATTGGTTGCTAGACAGTCAGCGCTCACAGTGATGAGAGGTTAGTACCTGGAAGGTCGTGTGATGCTATTCTTCAATACCTAGCATTTGTACATCAAGTTATCACATGGGGAACAAATAGTATGAAGAGACAAATACTTATTTGGGGTGACTTCAGAGGTCTGGTACATTAAATAGCCTTGTTCCATCCCGGAACGGCGGTAACGCCTCCCTTCAAAACAAAAGTCTTCCGCTATAAATTAATAAATTCATGGTTAAGCTAAGGTAATCAGCATTAGCTTTTGGGGGCGTTACAGTTGCTATATCTTTAGCACCCCTAAAAGTGTTGGGGGTCCTCAAACATGGCCTAGGGGTCGGTCGCTATACTTTTAACCCTTAAAAAAGGATAAGGGTCCTCAAGCACAGCCTAGGGGTCGGTCGCTAGGGCTAAAGGTCCTCAAGCACGGCCTAGGGATCGGTCGCTATACCTTTAGCCCCACAAAAGGGGCTAAGGGTCCTCATGCACACTGTAAAGAAACCTAACCCTCATCACTTGTTGTTTCCCTTAGGGGTCGCAGGCTTACAGAGCACCAACAATTGTAGAACGAGGGCAAAGGTAAGAGCGTAGACAAGAATAAGCCAAACAACAAGTGAAGAAGTATATATCATAGGTTGAAGATTCCGTTGCAGAAAATTGAAAGATTTCATTGAATAATGGGAAAAGAAGTACAAACACCAATACGGGATCAGTAAAAGCTAAAAACAAAAAGAATATGAACAAACAAGGATCGTCGTACATCAGACATCGGGGTTCTCATCATTACTATCCTCACGCGCCGTGGCCTCATCCCCTTCCTCATCAAGAGTCTCGGCCTCACTGTCAAGAGGCGTAGTCTCTTCATCACGCTGACTATCTTCAACAAGCACGGGTGGAAGGAAATCCACTAGCTTAGGGTTTCGACCCTCGACCCAAACTTGGCGGTAGTCCTTGATGTACCTAACGTACGACTCAAAGTAGCCTTCTGGTCAGAAACAGTCAGGGGCCAAGGTTATTAAGAATTCTTGAAAGAGTTCTGTGTGGTCCTCATGCCTGCGCCAACAGCCTTGATGCTCGGCCATGGCTGCCCTCTCAGCTCCCGCGGCAGCCTCAGCCTCTACTTTGGAATGGGCTTCTTCCAGCTGACGCCGCAAGTCTCCCTTCTCGGCCTCCCAGGCCTCCTTCTCCTTCTTCAACTTCTCCCAGTGGCGCTTATACTTGGCCGCCAACTCTTCTGACTTTAGGTGCTTTGTCTGGAGGTCACCAATCTGACCCTGCAGAAGGGCATCAGAGCTCTCGATGTCATGGATCCACTTCTCCAGGGCTGAGACAAACGGAGTCGACCTCGCGGCTTTAATGCTCGAGTAAGGCTTGGCAAACAACTCAGCAGGGTTAGACAAAGAAAGAAAAACTGACGAGGAGGAAAAAAGGAGTAGAAAAGCTTGGCCTCACCTCAGCAATGGCCACCTGCTCCTTGGTGACCTTGGGTGGCTCAGCTAAGCCAGAGGGGGTCAAGGCCCATAACTTGGCCAGACTTTCCACCAAGGCAGACTTAACAGGGAGATCAGCCTCCAGGAAATCCACGGCCCGGGCCTTGGTGTTCACGGAGGCCTCCCCGGTGGCTAGCTGGACGGCCCACTGGCTCCATCGAGAGTTGCCCGGAGACAGAGACCTCAATACCTCATTTGAGGCTACGTGTTTCCCGAATGCTTTCTGTGGGGACAGCCCCTCAATTCTCACACCTCGAGATGGAGGAGGATCAGTCCTCATTGGGGTAGGGGCTGAAGCTACGACCGTGTCCTGCCCCTCCTCCGCGCGGGGATACTCAAAGACACTGTGGGGGGCCTTTGACCGCCTGGTGCCAATCTTGGCTCTTGTAAAAAAGGCCAAGTCAACAGTTACGTTCATGAAAATAGACAAAGGAAAAACGATCGAGCGACCATTAGACAAACCTTCCTCGCCTGAGTCTCGACACCTCTCATTCTCGGCCGCTATCTTTTCCTCCATGGCATGTCCACTCTCAAAGGGCAAAAGCATCTCCTATGCTTGCTCTACACAAGACAAAAGAAAGTCAACTTAGAACCAAGGAAAAAACAACACAAAAAGGGACGCTAAGTTCCCTTGGAGTAATTCTTAAGTATAAGTAGGTCGACGGCGGCAAGAAAGAAGTTGTTCTCGAAGTACGACAGCTTGGGAAGCTAATTCAGAGGCTCCCTATCGCTCGAATTGCTTTGCTTACGCCCCGGTTGTTTTTTCGCTTCCACTATTCTGGACATGAAAGAGGGAATGGGCTGCGGACGGTCGTCTTCCCGCACATAATAATGGAAGTAGCAGGCCGTCCTCATTTCCTCTGTGGTTGGCTCCCCGAAAGGACTGCAGACCAGCTTTCGGACATTCTAATCGGGAAGATCCCTCCAACCCGTCTCACGACGGACGAAAAGGAAGTCATACTTCTAGTTTTTTAACTTCGACTTCTTTTTGATTGCCATCATGAAGGCCTTTTTGTTGTTAAAGTTGTACTACCCAGTGTCCTTGGTCTCGCTTGGAGCCCTTTAGATCGTGTGAACAAAACCAAAGGCGCGGCCTTGCATGATAACCCACTCAACTCGCACGTTGCGATGAAAGAGCAAATATTATGCCAGGACGTGGGTACAATCTGCGCGGGCGCTAAGTCGTACTTGTTCAAGATCTTCACAATAACCGGGTGGAGTGGAAACCTTAGGCCGTAAGAGAAGGCCGCTCGGTAGATTACTATACACCTTGAGGGTGGCTTATTTACAGTGGCGTCGACATCAGGAATGATGAACCTATATCCGACAGGTAGAAGATACTTCTCCTCTAATGCCAGCCTCTTTAGGGTACCCATAATCCTAGGGTTGGAGAAATGGGTGCTCGACCCATCTTGAGGGTTCGAACGATCGGGAGCCCCTGGAAAGATCGTCCCTTCCACAACAAATTCGTAGACCGACTCTTTCTGAGCGCGGCCCCTCTTGGAACGGGAAGCTGAAAAGTGGGAACTGGACGAACTGCTTTATTCCCCCTCGTGGAAGAACTAGTGCTGGTCGTTGCAGCTTTTACACTCATCTGATGAGAACCCGAGGCAGAGTGAGAATTACCTTCACAATACCCCTCGGCCATGAGCTGATCAGTCTTGGCTAGCCTGCATTCCTGGACATCAATTATGCGGGAAACAGCCACATCAATTTCCCACAGATAAACAACTTCCTTCTCAATACTAAGAATGCTAGGAGTGAAGGAGTACCCGCAACTAGACCATAAAGGAGTGTCAGGCTCATATATCGGCACGGCATAAGGAATCTTTTTAGGTTCCCCAAACTGGTTCTTTCAGAGAACGCAAGCCACCACCTGGCTATCAATTAAGGCCGAAAGGCTAAGGAACTGAGGGTGGCGGCCCTCCATCTGGGGGCCAGCCGACCTCTCATGGACGGTTCTACTCGACGAACATGAGTAAGACATAATTAAATAGTACAATGCAAATACAACCTTCAAGGGAGGTACGAAGGCACGCACCTGCAAAGATTGAAGGGATAGAAGCAGAGATTGAAGATCAGGTTGAAGATACACACAACCAATTTGAAGATTCAAAGGAGGAGTTTGAAGATGCTACAGTGAATTTGATGGAGGATAAAGGAGGAGGTAGGGTCTCTCTCCCTAGAAAACTTGTTTCTCTCTCTAAGAAGCTTTGAGGGCGTGTTGAAATGACTTTCCCCCAAGGAATCCTACTTCCTTTATATAAGGGAAGAGTGAGGAGAGGAAGGGGCGACTTGCCCTCTAGGTTTGGAGATCCAGAGCGCCACTTAATCCATGACATGTGGCATTCGAACACGCGTAATCGCCTAGTACACCTTTAGCAAAGAAGTTAATGGGTCCCATAGCACGGCCTAAGGATGGCTTGCTATACCTGTAGCCCCGATGGGGCTTAGGATCATCTAGGCATGGCCCAAAGGCCGCCCGCTACATCTTTAGCCCCCAAGAGGCTGGGGATCCCATGGCACAGCACAAGGGCCGCCTGTTACACCTTTAGCCCCTCAAAGGAGCTAATAGTTACATAGCACGAGCTAGGGGCTGCTCGCTATATCTATAGCTCCCAAGGGGCTGAGGATTATCCAGGCATGACCCTGGGACCGTCCGTTACACCTTTAATCCCCTAGGGGCTGAGGACCCCGTGGTGCGGCCTCGGGGCCGTACGCTGCACCTTTAGCCTCGGGGCCGTCCGCTGCACCTTTACCCCCCTAGGGGCTGAGGACCCCGTCGTACAGCCAAGGGGCTGTCCGCTACACGGCTACACCTTTAGCCCCCTAGAAGCTGATGATACTAGGGCACAGCCTAGGAGCCGTCCGTTACATTTCTAACCCCCGTAGGGGCTTAGGATCCTAGAGCACGGCTTAGGGACCGTAATAGGCGATAAATTGTCCTATTTTACATGCCTCTTTCACCCACTTTTAGCTCGTATAATAACTTAATCTTTAGAATTTTTACTTGTTTTATTTATATTTTGTAGGAAATAACTCCAAATCAAGCAAATATCGTGAAAAGAAGCGAAGACGGGACAAAGTGAAGAAAAACAGCAAAAACCAGCAAAAAGGGACGAACCGGGGGCCGAACCACCGAGCCAAAATTTTGACACAGTGGGGCCGTGCCACATGGCACGGTCGTGTCCCCGGGGCCTATCATCCGATTTCCCGATTTTCTATTTAAGCCCTCTTCAGGCGTTTTTGCAAGGGGTCGCTCGGAGGTTCTTCCATGTAATTTTAGGGTAGTTTAGTATAGGTTCTAGCCAATAAAAATCCCATTGAAGGGATTAGATGAGGATTGTATTCGATTAATTTTGGATTCAAGCACTTGAATTTGAAGTTCCTATGCATCAATCCATAAGTCTTCTCCTCTCTCTCTTTTTATTCCAATTGCGTTCTTATTTGTTTTTGTTTTGATTATGTTAGTTTAGATTGTATGTAGTTTATATGTTTAATTTTCATTATTAATCCTTGTTTTATGTGGTTGCAATATTAGATTAGTTGCTTTTGCTTTCCTCCATTCTCATGCTTGTTATGTTCTCCATTAGTTTAGGTTTAAGTTTGGGTTTTTGTGTTTTGTTGATGATTAGTTGATAGATTTTGTGAGCTTGGATTGCGATTAGCCTCTTGATGGCCAATTAATCTTGGTTTAGGCCTAACCATACCCAAATCTATGCTTAGAATTTAGAGTTTTTCCTCACGCCCGCCAAGTGTTCGATGAAATGCTTGAGAGAGCTTTCATCCATATTTTTGGGCAATTAACTTATATTGAGAGGTGATGTCAATTTGCTAGTGTGGGAGAGGGAATAGCCGAGTTCGGGACATGAAAATAGTACTCGATCCGAGCTAGGTCCAAGGGTTGCTAATTTTGTGGTCCAATTGCGCTAACCCCATAAAAATAGGTGGTTAGGCGAATTAGACTAGCTCATGACCCTTGAGAGAGGGCTTGGGTGGTCTTTGATGGTGCAACCAACCATCTCTTGTTTATAGTATAGTTTGGGTAGGTTTGGACTCGTCTCAATTAGTTGGTTCGTTATTTGGCGAAATCGTAAACCCAAGTCCCTTCTTGTTTATTTGTTTTAGTAGTTTAGTCTTTCTTCCCTTCACTCTCTGTTCGGTCTAGATTGATACACTTGAGTTAGCTTTGGTAATTGAAAACCCAACTCCCTGTGAAATACGATCCATACTTGCCGGTTGCTAGGGACAACTACACCGTGCACTTGCGGTATTTTTAACTCAACAGACCGCCTGCTACACCTTTAGCCCCTGAGGGGCTAAAGATCCTAGAGCTGCCCCTATACCTTTAAAGAAATATTACTGTAAGAAAAACGTAAAAACATTGATAAAGAAACCAAGTTCTTATGTAAAGGAACAACTTTTCATTGCCATCACAGCTAATTATAAGACAACCTTACAAGGAGGAAGAATGAAACGAAGGAGCAAGCTACAATAGAAACCTATGACTACTTATCATCACTAGAAGGGGTCGGAGTGTTGCTCGACCCGGAGTTATCCTTTTGATCGTTCGTCGGCCCAGGCCCTGCTCCTAGGTTGACCTGTCTAAGGTATTGCGCCCACAGAAGGGCGTGCTTGTCGAGTTGCAGCTAAGCTTCACACACGTACCACCGCAGACCTTTGAGGGATGATTTCAAGTGCTCGGCCAGGTCCCTACTCAAGACACCCAGTCAAAAGCCTCATTGACCACCATAGCGTAGAAGACGGCCTGGACCATCAGGGGAATGCGAAAGTTGCGCTTAGCTTCCTCCGCATCAGAGAGATTGAAACCCAGACAAAGATTGTGGTAATTCTCCGGAAGCGGCCGAGGAGGGCGCATGGCCCCCCTTAAGTGTCAATGGAAGGTTTCCCTAACGTGATCGACCATCTCCTAGGTACTAAGAAAGTGGGGAAACATCATGATGGAAAAAAGGGAAGAGTTTCTCTCTCTAGAAAAGCCATTTCCCTATAAGGGTTTGGAAGTTTGATCAAGTGACCTTCCACGAAGAGTCCAACGCTATAGTTATAGAAGAGAGTGGGGAGAGTACGAAATGATATGCCCCCCGAAGTTGTTACGGAACCAAAGTGCTACTCAACCCATGCCACGTGGCATCTAAACACTCAAGATCTCCCCTGAATACCTTTAATCCCCCAAGAGGGGCTTGTGGCCCTGCATTGGCCGCCATGGCTTTACACTCCTATGTAGCTGAGGGGCCTACCACGGGGCCTAAAGACTGGTCATTACAATCATGGCCCTAGAAGTCGGGCCTCCCAGGCAACATTCCTCAGGCTACACACCACACCTTTCTCCCTCGTGAGATTCGTAGGGTGCTATCCTATTCCACGAAGGGTGGTGGTGAAGATCTCTAATCTCGGATAAGGGGCTAGGCATTCCCTCTACTGGGTATCAGACCGGGCATAAATTAAGCACCAGCACGTCCCACAGGCCAAGTTAAGTAAGTAGAAGCACATACCCGAAGGCGGAGACATGAAGAAAAAACCAACATTTTATTACTGAAATTGAGAAGTACAAAAAAAAAAAATTGAGGACACGATAAACGGTGTGATGGAGCCTAGATGCTATTCATTGCCAGTATTACGGGGATGGGGAGAGGCCTCGCCAGACCCAAAACTCTCTTCCCATCGCTATCAATCTCTAGTTGACGGGCTCGCAAAATGTTGTGTTTGTTGTGCCACACCCACTCGTCGAAGGTGCTCCACCGTAGCTCTAATAAGGCCGACTCCAGTATCTCAATCATACTTCCGCGTAGCACCCCCAGCTTCACGGCATTATTGAGAAGTATCATGTAGAATACAACCTGGGGTATCTCAGGAAAGAGAAAGTCCCGGTGGCCTCCTCAGTCGTAGTAAGGTTGAAATCCAAACACATATCCTTATAATCATACGGAAGAGGCAAAGGAGGGAACACAACCTCTCTCCGGTCCCATTCGAAGTTATCTAAGATGTAAAGGGCTATCTCATCAGTCCTCAAGAAACGAGAGAACACCATATTGGGAGATCTCTTGTGAGAATGAAATTGGCATGAGGAGGATGGAACATAGTTCCTAGTAATCTCATTTTATATACCGAAAGTCGAGGATTTCCTAAGCCACTGTCCAGTGTTGGGAACTACCTCGCCCCAAAAAGTCCACTGGTACAGAAGCTGATATCCAAGTGTCGGTCCGGGACAGGGCACTCTGACAATGAGTCCCTTCCCGAGGTTAGCCGATAACATTTGCACCTCAGATTTATTCCACATTCCGCCTGACTAACTGTCTGGTTCAGCATGCAGGCAGAATGTGAGGGGTTAAATGATCTGGAAAATATGATTTTCTCAGGTGGACCCCACTTGTGCAACTGTGGGCCAGGGCCAGCAGGGTACATCTGGTCCTTAGGGGGTCCTTGGTTTTCCTAGCCAGAGGCCCAACGAATCACCCAGTCTAGCGGCCGATTAGGGAAACCCCTTGCACAAAATTACTATTTTATCCCTTGCTGCAGGCACTATAAATACTCTCTACCTACCTTGGAAAAAGGATTCACTCTGACACATTCTCTCATTCTTTATAAATTCTCTCTTTACTGCTTTGTCTTTTATTGGGGCCCCCATTGACTTGACCGTCGGAGAGGTGTTCCCTGGATCTCAACCCGGGGGTCCCCTTTTGCAGGTCCAGCGCTCGAGGAGAAGATCAGCCGACGTTCTGCATGTGCCATCACGTAAGCACGCTGTCATCCCACGTTATCCTCAGCAATTCCAGAAGTTCCTAAAACACAAATATTTTTTTTTTTTAAAGCGTGACATTCGTAGACTTTGGATCCAGTTGGATTCCATGGTGACAATGGGCTTTATCCAGGGAGATTATCAAGTTGCATTGGAACGCTACTCTTTAATTAAACAATGCAAGGATCTCATTGCGAGTCCTGATTAGAAAGTCGTGATCTCACATTGTTATAGGTTAGCAAACACGGGAGTCTATCTTAACGATAAATTGTTGTATTTTGGCTCTCCTCCAATGGAGATTAAGGATTGCCCGGCTATGGATATTGTAGCGATTGCTTGTCCGTCTATGTTTTGATCAATAAGATTTTTGGGGGTGTTTAACCCCTTCTCTGCACCCTCAAAAAAATAGCATTTTCTTCCAATTAGGACAATTTGAAACTATCAAAATTATTACCAAAGACGTGTATTTGAATTGCACCTACATTGATTTTTTATCACCCTAGGTATGCGTCAAAAAACAAGTACAAAATAATTTCACAAAGTTTTTTTTCCTTCTTTATAGCAATGGTTGTGCAATATCTTTGCATGCTACTAAATCTTTCTCGATCGAATTATTTTATTTATACCCCACATGCAGTCTTGAATAAGACGATTTCATACATGCATTATTAAATAATTTAGTGCAACATTTAAAGACATATTAGTATATAATGTTTTCTTAAAAAAAGGACCCATAACTCACAAAAACATTTTAACAAATGTAAACACAATATAATTGTCATCCATTAGTTTTCCGAATAATTCGGATTCAAATATTGCCTTAAAAATAACAAGAAAATAGGCTATTATTGAGGCCATCTCCCTAGGAAAAATCGGTTTAGCATCTGATCTTATCACATTTCATTATATATAATTGTATATAAGCATCATCTTTTCAATTAAGCTTAAATAATTAGTTGATAAAATTTGTTGTTCATCATAGAATTTTTTTTAAAAAAAAAATTAACTTGCAATAAAAAAGAAGGGAAGACAAAATGCAGGCTGTAAAAGATAAGATGGAGGAAATGGAAGCCATGCGCCACGCAAAGGCTGAGGCCAAAGCTGCTGAGAAGGTACGTATGTGCTAATCAATTAGTCTCTAATAGAGAGACAATAAATGCTGATATTGATTAATGTAAATCGAATTTGAATATAACTTTATACTGATTAAATTAGATGAAAAATTCTCATAAAGTATTAGTTTGTAAATTGTTGAAGGTATTATACTATTATAAGTTTGAGTAACACTAAAAACAAGAAGGATATGCTTTTTCTTTCATTTTCTTAGGGTTCCCTATCATGTACGGTTTTTGAATGACTTGGAGTGGCTGAAATTGGGAAAACTTTAGGTGTGCTACTTCAATTTCAATTAGGATAAGTTATCGATTCATAAAAATTATGCACTCATGTGATACATGCACGGTGTTTTCACAAATGAAGTTTTTTTTTCACACAAACTATTACAATAACAACAACAACAATCAGTATGGGTTAACAACAACAACAATTAGTATGGGTCGCGCTCAATCTTATGGGGTCTGGAGAAATCTAGATGTAAAGAGACTGATTCCAAAAGAGCCACGTTAAAAATTTTAGAAAAATATTTTGTTAAACTAAAAACTTTTTAAACACATTTGCAAGAAAGAAACAATCAGCAATTATATCAAGCAACTTTAAAATAATAAATAAATGAACAAATAAATAAACAATGTGGAAATCAAGTGCGAAACAAAAATAATAACACTACTAGGATGCCAATCATACCAAACAAAATTACCACCTTGTTACTGGACCAACAACACCATGGTCCACAAAGTGCCTGAAGACTACCACTTCAACTCTAAATCTCTACAATTTGCTATCTTAAGCCGTATCTATCGTAAGTCTCAAATGTTTCTTTCATATATACGTCTTCTAATTTTATTTTTATATATAAAACCCTCACTTATATCCGCCAAAAAAAAGAAAAAAGCCTCATCAATTTATGCACAATAAGGACTTCACCAATCAAATAAGATGTCTCAAATGCCCTGTTGGACTAAAATAAACAATAATTACAAATAATAAGATATTTTATCAATAGATTATATTTTGCCTTGATATTATCATATAATTAACCAAAAATTTTGACAAAAATATAACTGAAAAAAATTCTGAAAATTTAGTTCTCATATTAATTACCCTTCACGTTTATTGGTGAACATACGTATGATGCAGGAAGAGAAGGAAATAGCACAGGCAAGAGTACAAGTGGCAAAAGAGGTGAAGAAGGCAAAAGATGCTGAGAGAGAAATGCAAAAGCATGCTGCCAAGGCAGGAGAGGTGGCCAACCAAGAGCTTGCAAAGCACGTCTCTCATCAAATCTAATTACCTCCTCATTAAATGATTAAAAGCAGGATGAATTTAATTAATTATTATGGGTAAACACATAAATAAGGATAGATGTCAGCATTATAGTAGCTACATAACTCAGAGTCACCTCCCCACTCTGTGAAGTGTGATATAGCGTATAGATATCGATGTACACAGGTTCATTCACAAGTTAAACATAATGTACCATTAACTTTTTTAATTATGTGATAATATATAATCATCGTATATATGCATATACATATTTGGGATTTAGATTGCATCAAATATTGTTTTTAAATGTTGTATTTAGGGATAGCAACGGATCAAATTTGGATTAGATGTCTAGACATTTAAATTTAATCCAATTAATAATCAGATGTTAAATCCAATTCGGATTGGATTGAATCGGGATATAGTTTGATTATACATTTTATTTAATATTCACAAGGTAATTTTTTTCCTTACAAACCTTGTTTTTGCTCACTTATAAGTGTAATGTTAAACGGCTTTTTAATTTCAGACATTTCAATATGTTAAAACCAAGAAGGTGTTGGGGGGAAAAAAAACGCGAAGTCACTCAAAAGAGAAAGTGATACACAGTAGTGGCACAGTCAGAAGGAACTGAAAGAGAATACAACTTTGATTCATAAGGAGAAGACATCGGGAGGGATATTGAGAAGGGAGAAGAAATTAGTGAACAAAGAAGAGGGTATTGCATACCAAATGCGAACCTTATATACATTTTTTTAGGGTTAGGTTATTAGGTTTCTTCTAAATTCAAAAATGGTGAAATTATTAAAACAAATATTTTAAAGTTTTTTCTTGTTTCCTAAATAGTGACAATATGAAATTTAGTTAAATGATAGCTATGTGCTTAAGAAAGTAGGTCAATAGCTTTAGAATTGTAGTACATATGACCATTAATCACTCCAAAAGAAATGGTAACTTGAAAGTTTTAGGGTTTTTTGGGGCGTATACATTTATATTGGGGATACCGGGTATGCAAGTATTGCATTTGTGCTATTAGGATTGGTTAGAATTTGATTGTAAGCAACAAGGAATCATAAAATATGATAATAGCAAGACAAAGAGAACAAACACCAAGATTACATAGCAAGCCCTAAATGAGAAAAATCCACGAGCGGCGATGAGCGAAAAGTCCACTATAGTGATGGGAGAGTACAGAATTGATCTCAGAAAGATGTGTCCTAAGAAGAGATCAATTAATGATTACAAGTTCATTCAGAACGCTCTCTCATAAAATAAAAATAGTAGAACTAATAGCTGATCAAAGGGAAGAACAGCATTCTAGATGCTCAATGATACGTGTGTTCTTGATGATTTTTTTGATGGCTTAATGATCTTGATGATGATTTTTGGAGCCCAAGGCTATGCCCCTTATAAAGCAATTAGTCGGTCAAGATCGAGGAAACCCTAACAGCGTTGGCACCGCACATCACCACGGACTGTGGTCAAGACCACGGACGGTTTGTGGTGGCCTCTGGAAGTAGGGGCTAAAGCGAGTTTGGCCACGAATCATGGCCAAGCCCTCTGATGCTCCGTGGAGGACAAAATTTAGGCCTCTAAACCCAACAGTTACCTTTTGAAACATTTTTCATCTTTAAGTCTTTCAAATGGAGGAAATAAAAGGGGGGGGGGAATTATGTTAAGAGAGCTCAACCTCATATAGACTAACAAATAGGTTGGTAACCAAAGAGTAAAGGGGGGACAAAAGAAAAAGGGGATATACTCGCTGTAGGGTCATTTGCAATGGCTACTAGATACTTTTAAAGTCTCTTAATCTTCCATTTTGTTGCAATTAAGGTACAGTTGATCTAATAAGAGTAGAGCTCTTCTATCACATGTTTGTTTACGTATAGAACTCAATTCTGGGACCCTAAATGAAGAAAATAAGTGTTAAACCATTTGAACCAACTTACATTGATACACAATTGTTAAATATTTGACTACATAGGTTCTTGATTTCCTTGTTTAGAAAGACACCTAGGCAAGTAATGAACAACATTTTCTCTGAGCAATAACAATGAGAGTTGTATATGATTTTTAATTCTTGAAAATTCTGAACAAGATGATATCTCAGAAAATATATACAAGTAATCCAATGAAACTACATTGTCTATATTATCTACTCATAATATGCAGAGTGTTTATAAGTACAAAAATATTATTTAACTTATACTTTTGTGTATTGTGAAGTAAACCAAATAACATTACAGGGTTTATATCGTCCATTCATAATATGCAGAGTATATATAAATATAAAAATATTATTTGCTTTATACTTCTATTTAGATCTTTTTGTTGTTGTCATTGAATTTTACAATTAAAAGTTTAAATATGGATTAAAGGTCACCTACATATAAGTAACATAATATAATCGGGATAAAACTAACAAATTATCCACCTCTTAATCAACCAGGTTGTGTAACATATTTGATATTTCAATTCATAAATTTTTATTTTTTCTTTTTTAACAAAATATCGACTTTTTTCATCCATAATCTAGATAGATGAGAGCATTCCTATCCTTTCGTTTTATTTTCTTCATAATTAAAGACTTCTCTAATTTGTTGGAAAGCTTTAGGATGCAGGGCTTTTGTCCATGGTAATTTGGCACTAAACTTTAGTTGTGGTAAAATTACTTATATCATTTTGGGGTATATGTCAATATATCTATCAACTAGTGTTCAAACATTGTAATTTCTCTCTTTACGCCACCAAAGCTAACCTGATATTTGAAATTTGAATGGATTGACACAAGTCTCATACAAATTGAAGTTAATAAGCTACTTGAATCAAAAAATAATTCAATTTAAATAAGAATTGAGTAGAAATCTCATCGACTCAGCCATAAGATACTCTGAAATTAATCAAATTTAGATTTGAATTGAATAACCTATCTCTTATAACTTTTTTTTGGAGATCCAAAGCAAGCTCATTTCATTGATAACTTGTCCATCAATATAAAGACAGTGACCTAACTTAGGCAAACCTCGATCCACATTTGCTCGCGCACCACATGACTCAATTTGGCTAGGGAATGGGCCACACAATTTCCATCCCTCTTAACATGAGACCAAACACAATCCTTTAACAAACTACTAAGGGAAATCAAGTCTTCAAGCACCAAATCGAAATCACACACAAACGACACAACACAAGACTTGCGAAATAAAATTAAAACCCCTTTCTGACTTGAGAACAACTCCATCAAAGTTGCCTCTTAGAACTATTAGACTCTCTTAGGACCTATTTGGTGAGAAAAATAGGAATGAATTGGAATCAGGATTTGAATCTTGAGAGGTTGGGTATGAAACTTGAATCAAAGAAGTCAATTCTTTGGTGAAGATTGGAACGGAGTCAGATTTCAGTTCTTGCTGTTTGGTGAGCAGTTATGAAATGGAATGAAATCTTTTTTTTATTTTTTTAAAAATTATGCCCTTGTCAGATAATGGTTTTAATTTTTGTGATTAACTATTTTTGTATTTTTTTCTATTTTAATTTTGAACGGAAATATAAGTTGTTACTTTTGTTTAATTTTTAAATTGTAATGTAAATTATTGATTTTGTATTTTTGTTTGATTAAAGTAATAAAGTTTATAAAGCCATATTTTTTAAAAAAGAATAGATTTACAAATTGAGATATGAACTCATAATGTTATATACTCAAAATTTTATAAATCCATAAAGTGAATAACTTAGCAGTTAGCACAAAAAATATAAATAAAAAAAGAAATTCAAAATGGTCATATCTATAGGTTCCCAAAACATCCTCATGCATAACACTTTCTCCTTCCTCCTTCGCAGGTGTTACGTTAAAATTGTTACCACAAGTGTACATCGTAGTTGTAGCTGACAACCGATAAGTACGGATCGTGTCCACAAAGAACTTGTTTTCAATTACCGAATCGACTGGCAACACTCTATTTAAGCAAAAGTCCACTCAAGTTGATTTGTGCTAAGAAGCAGTTCTAATCTGTTGAGAACTAATGAAATTGTATAGTTCAATAATAACAAAGGTCCTAGATTGGGGTTCACTATACTATTATGCTATGTGTATCATAAACTAGATCCTACGAACCTGCCCCATGAAAGCAATTGAAGTGGAAAAGACTAAAAGCATGAAACGCATCTATATCTTCTCTCGAAGGTCTATAGACTGACTTAATAATTATAATTATCTATTTTCATGAAACTAGAATAACAAAGTCACAAAGTTGAGTAATCAGGAATTCCCAATTGAAATCCTAATTGTTTTCACTGAACTTATTCAACTCTCGTTGAACTCCTAAACCCCTAATTAAGAGCAATGAACATGTTTCTCTCGAGCTATTCAACGGACAATTGGCATACCAGGTAAAAAATTCAAATCACAACCATGGGCATAATTCACAAAAACCTAAAACATGACCGAATTTCGCATAATAGGGGTTACTCCCAAATCAAGACTAAGAATTTAGCCTCTAGTCATGTTGAAAATGGAGATATGAATATCCAATTCAAGCATCATGAACCAAAGCAAAACCTAGAAACAATAGCAACAAAAGAGAGAGAAAAAGAGAACAAACTGGAATTGCAATGGCATCTTGATCTTTAATACGTAAATTGTCTTCACAAATTCAATGTTTTTGGATCTCTAAGACTATCTAAGAAGAACCCTAAAAATCTCCACTGCAAAGTTCTCTCTAAAAAGTAGATATGACCCCTCTAAATTTCCACGAAACTAATTAAAACCGCCAAAAAACAGCGGAAAGCACGGTCATGCCTCAACGCACGGGCAACCGTGCATCCCCGAAAAGGTGCACGGTTTCATGCACGGTTGTGCATCTGACCATGCGCACTTTCTGCCTTCATGGCACGGTCGTGCCTACCCTGTGACAGGATCGTGCGCCTCTTGCAGCCTTCCTTTGTGCTTGTCTTGGTTCCCTTGCCTTCATGGGGCCTCCATTCCGCCTGGAATTGAAGCCCTCAAGCCCTCTTCTCTAGCTGGTAAAGATACCTGAAAAGCAAGAAATATCACATATAAGCGTAATTTGGACTGAAGAGAACACGTTTACCCTTTTCTCATCAAGATAAAGCATGAAGTTACCAGAGGAGAAGGGCAAAATTGGGCTGAAAAATCAGTGAAAACGGAGGTTTATCAACTCCCCCTACTTATCGCTTGCTTGTCCCCAAGCAAGGTCATAAATCAAAAGGCTCAGGGGGTGGATGCACCTCAAAGTACCAACCTCTTTAGACAAGTAATGACAATTAGATCTAATAGGTGTGGTAACTCACAATTAAGAGACTCAATCAGGGTAGAACTTAACTTTTCAAAGCACAAATGTCACAACAAGAGTAGAAACCACAGGGTCATAGTGCAAGAACTGATACCCATATCAAACTATCAAGATGTGTCATGCCTTCCCCCAAATAGCTAGTGAGCTAGTGAGACTGGTAGATCCTCACCTTTAGGGGTAAGAAGAATGGAATACTCCTCTCATGTGTTTATCGTAGAATGAACACTCAAGATCGCTCTCAGTGTAAGCACACTACCATAGGCTTGACAAAACTCTCGATTCTCTACCACTGAGGTGACGCACGCTAATATTGATCATAAGGGCTTTTCAGTGATGTGATGGGGCTAGGGTTTAAGGTAAGAAGGGGAATATTTAGGCAAAGAGAAACTAATTAGCCAAGTAGAGCATTCAACACCAACTCTCCGTCCTCACACCATCATTACCATTACTTCCTCAACTAAGTGTCGAGAACAAGGGTTGAAGCACTTATTGAAGATTTGTCGATGCCGAACATTTTATTTCCATGCCTTTTTTCCTTTTTTCTTCTTTTTGTTTCTCTTTTGATTTTTTTCTTTTCTCTTCAGCAAGTAGAGAGAGGAATGGCAAAGGCTAAAAATAGTTTCAAGTCCCTGTTCCCAGTAAATAAAAACAACCTAGCAAACCATCCTGAAGAATACCAACCAACACATTTGCCAACCAATTATATTTCATAGCATTGCTCTACTAACTTGGCTAAGGGTAAGTCTGTGCATTTCAAACCAAGGACTAAGTAGACAAGGGTGAACCAAATGACATGAAAAGGCTCAAAGAGGCTAGCAAAGGAATTAACAATAGATGACAGCTTTTTAGCTCATGTAGTTTACAATTCAAATGAATGCCTCAATCATATCAACATTATGCACATGCAAAGCATGATTTCGAAGAGAGTCATACCAAGTTCTAGAGGTATACACACAAGAGGGTTTTATCACTCATGAAAAGGAGTTTAGACTATGTAAAATGAATAGTCCTTATCGACTCAAAAGTCTTACTAGTCTTTCTACCATAGTCCAAACAATAGCTTAAAAGAGTAGCTAACAGTCCAGGTTCAAACACTTCACAATATAATAATTCTCAGAGGCGAATGCACAAGCACACAATAACCAAGTGGCCGAATCATTTTCACAACCTTTTCATAAGAGTTCACCCAAATTGAACCTCATTTATCACAAGCTAACACAACCATCAAACAGATCATCCCCTTGAATGTCATCATCTGAGGGGTTTTCACAACCAATTTCAAGTCCTTCTTTTTGTTCTTTTTTTTCTTTTTTTTGGGAAGCAGTAAATCTAACTAGGAAAGCAACAAAACGCATAAAGGATAATTTAGAGTAGGGTGAAAAGGGTTACCTGGAAAGCTTATGCGCGCCTGACTCGACAGATCTCCTTTTGCAATACAGATTTCTAGCCTAAATGCACTAGACTACATGCTCAACTAAAACAAAAACAAAAGTGCAACTAATGCATTCTAATCATGCAACTAAAATGCTAAATGCAAATGTGTATGTACAAGATGCACAACCTTAATCCTCCATAAGATACACCTCACAAATAACAATATAGAACCCGTGTCCCCCTGCTTGAACATTTTATTGTCCCCAATGAATAGAAAAAATATGTGAATGTGGGGACTCATAGTATACTTACAGTGCATTAATCAGTAGAGCCCCGGGGGGCTTGTAGGTTGCCAATCAAATGGTGGATAAGGCCACTGATGCTGCTCATATGCATAGTGAACCAGGTAAGCCATATTCTGCTGGTTACGTAGGATCTCCTGGTTTTGGACGTGCAGCTGATCAAGGCGGTCGAGAACCGTCTGAAATATGGAGGGACCCATGGCCCCATAAGAAGTAGCTGCAACAGTGCCAGAGGTGCTAGCGCTGGGGCCTATAGAAGCTATCCTCCTACCACTCTAGCCCCGAGGGATCTCCTTAACATCATCATCACTCCCATCATCATCACCACCGCCATCTGACTCGCCATTAAATGCTTTGAAAAGTTTCATGTTGATGCAAGTGATTAGATCAATGCAGCCCGAGTGGTACAAAATGCTCAAATCATCAACCTGGGCACCACATCCCAAAGCCTTGGCCAAGGCCATGATGATACCACCCCCACCAATAACTACCTTAGTGGATTTAGCATGCTCATCGAGATGGTCGGTTATAAAAGCACCAGTATTCCTATACAAGGCCGCCCAAAGAATTAAGAGCTCACCAGCTCTAACCCCATTCTGACTATCGGCTCGCGGAAAGATATAGTTGGCAGTAAGGCTCTGGAGGTAACGAAGCACGGGATTGCAGATCCATGTAGCCTTCGTGGATCGCGCCTCCTACCTCCGCCCCGAACAAGTGAGAGTGGTCCAGAAACTCTTGGGGTTATAGTCCGCATGGGCGGGGATAGTAGCACCGAAAGGTGGAAAACGTAACAATTCATTGAACTAGACAAGGAGCATTTCATGAGTTTGGTTAAAAAACCTAAATCGGATATACCCCTTAACCTCATCAAACCTACGGTCAAGGTCCACAATCAGGGAGCTCATAAACTCCCAAACAAGCTGTTCATGAATAGGCTCTTGAAATGCCACAAAATTCTCTCGACTAAGGTTATGCAACAAAAGCCGCAAATCATCATAAAGACGCAAGGTAGTAAGCATGTCCGCATCTAGATAGTTGGGAGCATAAATATTCCTACTTACTGTTGCATCATAACGAGAAGCATGTTTGACATCCACAAAAATAAGATTATACTTGTTAATCACATGGGGGATTGAGGAGTTACCTCGGGCCGCTTGGACTCAACTAGTAGAGGCGGCGGTGGATTTCATTCGCTTCTTCGGGGCCATGGTGAGGATGGAGACAGATGCAAATAATCCCAAAAATGCCCAAACGCTCAAGGTGGTCGTTGGTGAAATCCAGCCAAAAATCACCCAAATTTCCCGTAAGAATACTTGATTAAATCTAAGAATGTACCTAATTTCATAATTACGCCATTCTCAATGCCAAGGAAACCCAAAAATTGAAGGAATATGGGGCTAAGGTTTCGGGTGTATTCATGTGGGGGGGGGAAGAGAGAGTTTGGGTGATTAGGCAGAGGTTCACAGGCGAGAGACGCCGGAAAGGAAACTGGCACTGGAAGCTGCAGTCGGCAAGGGAGGCGGTGGTGGGTCGGTGGTTAGAGAAAGAGAGAGTGTGCGAGGGAAAGAGACAGAGAGAGCAAGAGGCGAGTTAGAGGAAAAGAAGGTCGAAAAAGAAAACGGAAGGAGGATGGAGTGCACGGTCATGCCTCTCTGCACGGCCGACCGTGCGCCTCAACTTTTTGGGTCTCGCTGCGCACGATCCGGGCAGACAACCGTGCTCCCTATCGCGCGTAGATTCGGGTTCTGTTGCACGGCCGTGCGCCTAAAAATTCTCGGCTCACTTCCCAAAGACACCATTTTTCTTTGAAATAAGCCCCAAGTCATGCTCCGCTACCCTTTTTTTCATCTCCTCTATTTTTCTTTGCTTCTCGCTTCCTTTTTTTTCTTTTTGTATTTCTTTCTTTTTGTTTTTTTTTCTTTTTTTCGAAAGCAATGAAAAAGCTTGGATTGCCTGTTAAGAAGCGCTTGTTTTAGGTCTCGAGTTTGACCTTTACCTTAAGCAGTTTGTGACGGTAGTGTGGGAAGCGAACGGAAGGGAACCTGCAGTGGCAAAGCATTATCAAACACCACCTTAGGATAGATAATGGTGCCTCCAGAACTGGCGTGAATGGGTGGAAGTAACTCAAATGCAACATAAGAGTTCCTTTGGAGCATCCCATCCAATGAATGAAGTCCAGAGGCGTACGCAGAGGCACGGGGGGTTGTGGTGATTTCTCTAACTGGAAGGGCGATAGGGGTTGGAGGGGGAAAGTAAAAGTCGATCTTCTCCCCACATAATTGCAATGACAACTTCCCCACGGATACATCAATCACAGCCCCCGCAGTTGCTAAAAATGGCCTTCCCATGATAGTAGGAATCTGAGGGTCCTCATCTATATCCAGAACTATAAAGTCGTAGGGGATGAAAAACTTACCCACTTGAATTGGGATATCTTCCAGGATGCCTACAGGCTGCTTGATGGAACAATCTGTGAACTGAATAGATGCGGTTGTGGATTTCAGGTCTAGCAATTTCAGTTTCTTGCACATAAAGAGAGGCATTAAGCTTACACTGGAACTTCAGTTTTATGCGCTCAAATCGCAGAGCGCTCTCTCAATCAGCATATCCCGTGAGGAGCACGGGATAGAGAAGCTGCCAGGATCATGCAGCTTCGATAGTGACCCTGCCAATGACAACCACTGGAACTTTTTTAGGCTCACCCTTCTCGGACAGAAGCCCCCTTAGAAACTTTTGGGTATGATGGTACTTCCTTCAGAATCTCCAAGAAGGGGACATTAATGTTTACCTTTTTCAGCAAATCAAGAAATCAAACCATCCGGGTCTCAAACATTGATCACGCCGGCCTCTGAGGATATGAAACAAGAGGCTGATAAGGTCTGACTTGAGGAGATTGATGACCCTTCTCTTATTGATTCAGAGCCCCTTCCTTCTTCAATGTAGTTATTTCCACAGAAATAGTAACTGCAGCCACTTCCTGAAGTACCATCACAGGACTCTCCATAAACCTCTCGCCTACAGTAGAAATGGCATTAATGTGACCCCTGGGGTTGGTCTCAGCTATCTGGGCGATTTGGGTGTCCATCGCCTTTTGGTGCGATGCCATGGCGTCGAATTTAGAGGTCAGCTGATTAATCGACTCGTCAAGAGTCTCATTAGCCTTGGTTTGAGTCGCTATGGAGCACTCCATAAGACTCTCCAGATTTGACTTCGGTTGAGGTTGTTGGGGAAATAGATTATAAGGCGCTCTGTATTACAAGCCTGGGGGTTGAGGTTGAGGTTAAGGGGCATTTGGTGGGATGGGGTTGTTATTGTGATAGGAGAAATTTTGGTGATTTCTCCAACCAGGGTTGTGTGTGTTTGAGTAGGGGTTGTTTTGTGGGCGTGGGTTGAAGTTCTGCATAGCATTTGTATGCTCAGCTCTCTGGAAAGTGGATTGACATTCGGTAGACACTTAGTAGCAACATGGCCTTGAATGCCACAAATATCACATAGGGCCCCAATCTCAAATATTGTACCAAAAGAACTCCTCGCTAGACTCCCTGAAGAGGGAGTCCCAAGCCTATCGAATTGCTAGAGCATCTATCTTGCTGGCAAGCGAGTTCACAGCGTCAACTCCATAAACCCGACTGGTCCTCCTTAGGGTCGCCCTCTCACTAGCCCAGTGATAGTTGTTGGAGGACATCTCCTCCAATAAGGCTCTCACGGCCTTAATTGACTTCCCTATGAGTGCGCCGCCAGCTGCGGCGTCAACAGACATCTTCAAGGACTGGTCCAATCCATTATAGAAGGTTTGGATTAGGAGCCAGTCAGGTACTCTGTCGTGGGGGCATTGGCGCTGAAGATCCTTAAACCTCTCTCACGCCTTATACAAAGATTCATTGCCTCATTGAGAGAAGGAAGTGATTTCCGCTCTCAGCTTAGTAGTCTTGCCCGAGAGGGAAGTACTTGCTAAGGAAGACTTTTGAGAGGGCCCCCAGGTTGTGAATGAGTTGGGCTCTTCATTACGGAGCTAGTTACTAGCTCTGTCTGTCAGCATGAAAGGGAAGAGTCTTAGCCTAATTGCATCCGCAGAGACCCCGTTGAGTTTGATCGTATCACACTTCGCTAGGAAGCTACGAAGGTGAATATGGGGGTTCTCCGTGCCCACCAAACTGGTCCTTCTCCATGAAGGACACGAGAGCAGGCCGCAACTCAAAATTGTTTGCTTCTATGGCCGGGTTTACGATGGAGGAGGCGATGTCGGTTGCCTGCAGTAAGACGTAGTCCCGCAGCACCCTAGGATCTCTCTCGGTCATGACCATTAGCGCTTGTTGCCTCTTTCTGGCACCGCTTTGTCTCTGTGCGGTGGCTTCTATCTCCGGGTTAAAAGGAATGAGTTGTCGATCCCTCTGACTGCGTCTGTGCATACAAAGCCAAAAATTACATCAAGTCAAAGCAAGGCTCAAATAGCAAAGGAGAAAAATAAAAAGAAAAAGGAAAAGGAAAAACCTTATTTAGAGTATTTTGGTCGCTTCCGATGTTGGAATAAATAAGCTCCCCGGCAACGGCGTCAACAACTTGCTACGTTAAAGTTGTTACTACAAGTGCACGGCGTAGCTGTAGCTAGTGACTGGCAAGTACGGGTCGTGTTCACTGGGAATTTGTATTCAATCACCGAATCGACTTACAATTCTATTTAAGCAAAAGTCCACTCAAGTTGATTTGTGCTAAGTAGCAGTTCTAATATGCTGAGAACTAATAAAATTATATAGTTCAATGATAGCAAATGTCCTATATTGGGGTTCACCACACTATTATGCTATGTATATCATAAACTAGATCCTGCAAACCTGCCCCGTGAAAGCAATTGAAGTGGAAAAGACTACAACCATGAAACGGTTCTATGCCTTCTATCGATGGTCTATAGACTGACTAAATAATTCTAATTATCTATTTTCATGAAACTAGAATAACAAAGTCACAAAATTAAGTAATCAAGAATTCCCAATTGAAACCCTAATTGTTTTCACATCAGAAGAATTAATCACTTACAAAGTCACACTAGGTAAAGTATTCAACTTTCGCTAAAATCCTAAACCCTAACTAAGAATAATGAACAAGTCTCTCTCAAGCTATTCAACCGACAATTGGCATACTAGGTAAGAATTCAAATCACAACCATGACCATAATTCACAAAAACCTAAAACATGGCTTAATTTCACATAATGGGGACTACTCCCAATCCAAGACTAAGAATCTAGCCTCTAGTCATGTTGAAAATAGAGATATGAATATTCGATTCAAGCATCATGAACCAAAGTAAACCCTAGAAACAATAGCAACAAATAAGAGAGAAAAAGAGAACAAACTTGAATTGCAACGGCATCTTGATCTTTAATATGTAAATTATCTTCACAAATTCGATGTTTTTGGATCTCTAAGACTATCTGAGAAGAACCCTAAAAATCTTCACTACAAAGTTCTCTCTAAAATGTAGACATGACCCCTCTAAATTGTCACGAAACTAATTAAAACCGCCAAAAAATACAGGACGCACGGTTGTGCCTCGACGCACGGGCAACCGTGCGTCCCATCCCGGGAAAGGTGCACGGTTTCATGCACGGTCGTGCGTCCGACTCTGCGCACTTTCTGCCTTCATGGCACGGTCGTGCCTACCTTGTGACAGGATCGTGCCCCTCCTGCAACCTTCCTTTGTGCTTGTCTTAGTTTCCTTGGCTTCATCTGGCCTCCATTCCGCCTGAAATTTCACTCCTCAAGCCCTCTTCTATAGCAATTTTGGTAAAGATACTTGAAAAGCAAGCAATATCACATATAAGGGCAACTTAGATTGAAGAGGACACATTTAGCCTTTTCTCGTCAAGATAAAGCATGAAGTTACAAGAGGAGAAGGGCAAAACTGGGCTAAAAAATCAGTGAAAACAGAGGTTTATCACCAGGCTCTGATAAGAAAATCATCTTCTCTAGCCCCACCCTCCATCGCTGAGATCTCGTCCGTTCTCCGTCTTCTTTCCTCTCCTCCAGCCGCGGCAGGCCTTGTCAAATGGTGAAGGGTGCATCGAAACTTGTTTCCTACTCTCTCTCTTTGTGTTGCAACTGGGATGTCACGAGAAACCTCCACCGGCAGCCGACGGTCGACGACCTAATCTCACTCTGAGATCTCTCTTCCTGTTCGACGGTCGATGGCCAATGAGTGTCTACTAGCAGCGGCACAACCTCTCTCTCTCTCTCTCTCTCCCCCCCTCTCCCTCCATCTACAATTAGGATTCAAGTAAGCATAAAAACAAAAAAGAACTGAATGAACAAATTGGGTAAAATAAAGTCTTGATTAATCTTTTTCTTTTAATTGTTGGGTTATTAATCTAATCCCCGGTAGGGTTGGTGCCTTGAAACCCCCCAATTTTGGAAAGGTTCGAGTCCCTTAGATTTGGGGGAACTTGAAACCTTCGGACATCAAGTTCCATCCCCTCAATTGCTCACCAAACACCCCTTAGATCTTGGGGGTGTTTGGCAAACAGCTTTTTGAAGAGTTTTTTAGCCAAAAAGAGCTTTTTTGATCAAAATTAGCTATTTGATCAAGTAACAAAACTAATCTGAGTATTTGGTAAAAGAGCTTTTTAGAAGAGGTTTTCGGGTCCAAAATGCTAATTTGAAAAAGCTAATTTCATGAGCTTTTTGGAAGAGCTTTTTGAAAAATTAGCCTTTTGTTTCACAACTTTATCAGAAATAGCTAATTTTACCAAACAGTTTTTAAACAAATAGTTGTTTCAAACAGCTAATACAAACAAGCTAACAGCTAACAGCTAATATAAACAGCTAACCACTAACAGCTAACAGCTGTTTGCCAAACAGGGCACTTGTCTTAGTGAGAAAAAATGGAAGGAAATTTGAAATCTTAGGTATCAAGTTCTATTATTTTGTATTTGGTGATTATTTTAAGGGAAAGAAATTTGATACCTCAAGTTCTCTCCAAATCCTGGGAACTTGAACCTTCTCATATCCAAGAGGGTTCAAGTCCCCAACTCCCCTAGAATCAACTAATATTTTTTTTTTAAAAAAAGGAAATAAGTCCCTAAATTGGTGCTACATTGTTGCTGTCCCTGCTCACCGCCCAACCGCCATCAGCCCATCATCACCGTCATCGACCACCGCCTATTTGGAAGGCTATGTTGAATGCTATGAAGGCATGGTCGGATTCGGTGGATTCCGACAACCTTGTTAAACTTAACCATGTCCCATCAGCGAGTGTCTCATCTCAGCCCCCAACCCTGTAGTGGCCTTTCTCTCTCTCTCTCTCTCTCTCGCCTCTAATTATAGTGACGACCATGACCTACCCCCAAAATGGTCAAATAGTAGCTGGTGGTCAAAGCTCTGAGCGAACCCTCAATAGCTTTTTAAGAGTTTAGATCAGCGATTTCGAGGTGGAGGGAGAGGGAAGGTGATGGCGCTAGGTTTGGTGGCGAAACTTCGATGACTTGTCGACAGTGACGATGAGACAACCAGCGAATGGTGGGTGGCAGTGGCTAGGTTAATGGTGGTGGTGGTTGATGGTTGGGTTGCTAGCAACATCGATGGTGGGGGGTCCTGGAGGTTGAAGATGAATGATGATGATGATGATGATTATTATTATTATTATTATTGTTATTATGGAGGTAAAAATACATAATAACTTTAATTTATTATGTTTGAATCTTTATAAGGTTTAAATTTCATATTTTCTAAAAATGTATTATTATTATTGCATATATATATTTAAAATAAAATAAATTGGTTACATTCCATAGTTCACAGCCAAACAATGAAGATTAGAACTTGATTCCATTCCTTTTCTGTTCAAACATATAAGTTCACGATCCAAGTTCCATTCTCAACCCCCTAAGAAATCATTTCATGATTCAATTCCAAACCACTTTTGTCCATCAAATAGGCCTTAATGAATTTTAGAGACCCACTACATAATTTAAGGCATATGGGATTGAAATGCTAATTAATTTCTTTTTGGTGCTAATGCAATGCTAATTAATGAAACTTTATTTTGTAGTTTTTATTTTCTATATTTTGAGGTGAATGCAAGTGCAGGGGTTATAACCAAAGCCACGTCAGTCGCATTCCATGAGCGTCACGGTCGCTCCCAAACCCCTCCTCTTCTCCCCCTTCAAAGCTTGCGCTGATAGAAAAACCAAACACCAGATATGGGCCGCCATTAACGCAACCTCCGTGGCCAACTTCCAAACCCTTTTACAGCAAAATGATCTTTGAGGTATTCCCAGTATCTCGATCCCTTATCGATTCCAATTATCTATTTCAATTTTGTAATTGCTTCGGGTTTCAATCGAAAATGGTAAACCCCTGTTAGGGTTTTTGAATGCGGAGAATTGGGCAGCGAGATTGATAAGATTTTTGGTTCGAATCGAATCGGAGAAGCAATGCTTCAAAACCTATCTCTCTATCTTCGCCCGATCCGCCGTTTTTCAATCGCTGCTCGCTCTCTATCTGCCTCCCTTCCTTGCATTGACACACCCACGAGTAGTTCAAGTAGTTGTGATTCCTGCAGTAATGGAAACAATGATGGGTTGTCTAATGTTAATCTAAAGATTAAGCCTAGGCTAGAAGAACCGGCACTTATTAAGTTGAAGAAAGAGAGGGACCCAGAGAAGTTGTTTCAGCTGTTTAAGGATAATGCCCATAATCGTCTTGTTATAGAGAATAAGTATGCTTTTGAGGATACGGTCTCTCGGTTGGCGGGTGCAGGGAGATTTGACTATATTGAGCACTTGCTTGAGCATCAGAAGTCCTTGCCTCAAGGCCGGAGGGAGGGTTTTATTGTTAGGATTATCATGTTGTATGGAAAGGCTGGTATGATTGAACACGCAATGAATACATTCTATGATATGCATTTGATTGGCTGTAAAAGGACTGTGAAATCTCTCAATGCTGCCCTTAAGGTATTGACTCAGACCCGTGATTTGGCGGCCATAGAGAAGTTTCTTGAAGAGATTCCTTGGAAGTTTGGTATTAGGCTAGATGTGATTTCTGTGAATATTGTGATTAGTGCTCTCTGTGGGATGGGGATATCGGATAAGGCTTACTTGGTGATGGTAGAGATGGAGAAAGCAGGGATAAAGCCTGATGTTGTCACTTATACTACGCTTATATCAGCTTTCTACAAAAGTGGTCGATGGGAGATTGGAAATGGGTTGTGGAATCTCATGATTCTTAAGGGATGTTATCCAAATGTTGCCACATTCAATTCTCGAATCCAATTTCTGGTCAGTAAGGGTCGAGCATGGCAGGCTAATGACATGCTGGCCTTAATGGAAGATATAGAGATGCATCCAGACGAAGTTACTTATAATTTGGTGATCAAAGGCTTTTGCCGAGCTGGGTTTTTGGATATGGCTAGAAGGGTATACTCTGCTCTGCATGGACGGGGCTACAAAGCCAACATTAAAATATACCAAACTATGGTACATTATTTATGTGAAGCAGGTGATTTTGATTGTGCATATAGCATGTGTAAAGACTGCATGAAGAAAAATTGGATGCTTAATGTAGACACCATTTGTACACTGCTTAAAGGTTTGATGATCATTGGGAAAGTAGATAAGGCTGGCGTGATCGTAGGTTTGGCTGAAAGAAGGCATCCTCCTTTTTCTCCAAGGCAGTTGGATGATTTCAAATCTATAATAGCACGCCGTCGAAGCTAGATTGGACGAAGTGTGTACTCTCTGCTTGCGGTCAGTCTTGTCCGGCGGTTCCAGTGATTTGCATTCTTCACTTGGTCCAGAGATTCCGTAATTTATATTGGTGAAAGATGCAAGAGGTTTGGTATCTTTGAAGCCTCCTAGGGATCAGTAGTTCTGCTCTTTAGTGTCCTTCCATGTTGATGAATTGAGGGCTGAAACTCATGAATTTTAGATGAAATTTTGTAAGTTTCTCTTTGGCCTCCTTCCAGCTTGCTTGCTTGCTTCATTTATTGTGCTTGCTGTCGGATGAGTGTATGCTATACCTAAGAGATTTATTTTCTTTTATGGTGAATAGTTTTTGTAGTGCTAACAATCATATGAATCTTTCTCCACCCCGGAGCTTACGCAGCACATTTATAAGTAATTAGATATGCTTCCTGATGTTTCCATGTACATTCCCCCCCTGGTTGATATTTGTAACTCCCTCCATATGTATTTCTTCATTTGGAAACTGTTACAATGACAATAACATGTCTTTCATGTTCAATTTTTGCAGTTTGGGGGTTAAGAACATGAACAAAAGCAGACTGCTTGTCATGAGCGCTTAAATGCTGCAACTGGTAAGATAAGTATATTTTTCTGCTCATTTCTTTGCTTTGGTTGATTTCACTTATGTTTGGATTTCCTAATGAGGGCTATGCTCAGACATTCTGAACAATCAAGGAGAATGTGTATGTTACTAGAAGCTAACAAGTGATTTTGAGGGATCTACCCATTTGTTCACATTGTCCTGCAGTCTCTACAGAAGTTGTCTAACAAGTAAGAGTCACAGACCAGGGATTTTCATGTTGAGTGGTATCTTTTCTCGTTGTACACGTGGAATCTGTTGAAATAAAATTCACAACAAGTTGTCTGGATTTTCTAGAATTTTCACATGCAAATGAGCAACTACACTGTTGTTGATTATGTCAATTTTGTGCTTCTTTCTACTGTTTCTTGGATCATGCATTGTCTATTAATAGGGTATGGGAGCAATTGTTATCTGTGTATGTGAACTATTGATGCTTTTGTTATCAAATAAGCA